>JZKD02S1663047.1:658611-677507 GCA_000966675.3 Picea glauca
AGTCCCATTCCTTGCCTATGCCTCATTTCAACATACCAAACCTTTCAAAATGTAATTCAACATTTCAAAGGATTTAACAAATGTGTCAATATTCATGGCCACGTTCATACCCAACGCACTCTTGCATTGATTTCAAGTTTGTCACACTTTATAACATGTTCTTGGCCATGGTGTGTTGGAATTTAACCAACCTCTTCACCAAATGGCTTATTTATTTTCTTTCATTCTTATAGTAGGACTATGCTTCCGACTACAGGATGATCACGATCCCAAATCAGTACACATGAGACTCAAAAGTTTCACATGCATGCCTTTAAGCATTCTTCCTTTATTAATAACTAGGGTGCCAACACTCATGGCCACCCAAATATGGTTTTCTCTAACACCTATACAATGTAAGTAGAAATGTTGGAATGTCCTCCTTCCTCAATGGGAAATCCATTGTCTGTCCTTTATGCAAGCATGCATTTCCTTGAAGCAATTACATGCAACGTGCTATCTATAAGCACTTTTGTTTCCAATCGTTCCTTGATTGGTCTATGTATTCATGACATATCAGTTCATGAATTCTTCTAAGGGTTACAATCAGTCTTTACTATCAGAGGTTCACACCTCGATCATTCAGGTTATCCTTCCCGAATCATACCCTACTTGGGTACCCAAGGCATACATCTTCCTTTCAGCATTTCATACATAACATTTAAGACCGTAAAAAATTTCAGAAGGGATTCTTACCCAATCCCTTCATACCTTATGCCACATATGAATGAACATTTTTATACCTGTTTTGGTTGTTATCACCCCCCTCTGATATTATCCCATTAGTGGTGCTCCATGGGTACTTTTAAAGTCCCTTCAATAATCTTTCAACAAGAACCTTATCATAGTCATCCTCTGATTGAGGTTGTTCATTATTGGAAATTGTCTTTCTCAACAGTTCCAATCTATTTCTTTCTACACATGACATACATCATAAACACATTAGTCGTCATGTAAATTAAAAATGCAAGTACCATAACATTTAAATTAATAAAACATTTTCAGACATGTCTTAGCATATCTGTATGCACTTCATCACATTATCCTTAATGTTTTCATGAGTGCAATACAATTTTCAGACAGTTCTCAATTGTTTCTGCAGTAATACAATCCTCATCACTATGGTGTCAAAACATTTACTTTCATCAGCGTACTAGCTTTCTCATCCCAAAGAAAAACATAATACACAACAAGAAAAGAATTGAGGGCTCTCCCCTTCTTCAAATTATTTCTGCATCGCCTGGATTTTTTCAGCCCAGCTAAGTTATTTCTAAGGCCTCACTATCTTTTATCTACTTTTGCAATTTACTCCATGTTGGGATCTTCCTGCTCTTTTCCTTGAGCTGCCTTGGTTAGGACTCACCCTAACCTTTTTTTTTTAATACAACAACATGCTTTAATAGCAAAAAAAAAAAAAATGTTCATAATGGATCATGAACCTGTGCATCCTGCACATTACCATTCAGTTATCAAAATGGTCAATATTCATCTATTAGTCTTCTATTCATTACATGATGTTTTTCAAAATGTAATCCAGGATTCTGGTATGTGTGTGTGTGTGTGTGTGTGTGTGTGTGTGTGTGTGTGTGTGTGTGTGTGTGAGCTTGTGGCTCACTGCTTAATTCTCAGCAGTCATTAAGGTTGTGACCTTGTTTTCCTTACAGAGTCTTCACACAGTTACTCCACGGGGAACTCCTTCAACATGCAACTTCCTTATTGCATATCCATCACTATTTGTGATGGCCTTAACCTTGGGTTAGCTTCAACAATTTACCAAATATCCCATAAGGAATAAAAACATGCATCTTTGTCATGTACCAAAATTATGCATCCATACATATTCTGGTTTTGTTAACTTACATCCATGATGTACTTAACCATATTCATAATCCTAACCCTGCATGTAGTGGTCATAGGTATGTTTCGCAGCCCACCTGCATATCTACTTTTAAGATCAGTCAACTTAGGATTGTTCACAATCCTTCTCATGTGATTCTCAAAGGCATAATCATTTGCCTCTTATTATGACAACATAACATCTTTGCTCATTTACCCTTTTTATTTAATTATATTAGTATTTCCTAAGGAAAGGGAATACATTCCCCCTCAAGCTATTATTTGAAACAGAACTTTCATGACTCTTCGGAATGGAGTCAACCATGAATCCATAGTATTCATTTATTCTGGACAAGAGCAATTCTTGCTTTATATTTCACTCATCGGGGCAACCATATTGTATCTTATAACTATATTCTTACATCATATATGTGCATCACTTGCACGTTTAATATCATTCATACCTAACTGGTACTAATATCAGGATTCATATTAGGAAGCTCCACAATGCATTAAACCCATGCACTCAAGCATAATTAAACACAGATAAGTATTCATCATGCTAGCTTATTGCTTGCACTTTTTCCATGTCATTCACACACATGGACATATCAGGCTTCTATATCCTTTTCCCAAGGATCTTCCAATCATCCTTATGATCATGTATACACATGTGTGTATAAGTAGGTGCATCTCTTGCACCTTTTTACCTCATGCATTCGCTTGATAGTTTAATATCATCATTAGTGTCCTTTAGTTTGAGATTTCAGTCACTTATAGGACTAATCTCACAGTCATATCTCGTATTGATGTTGCCATCTCTTATGACAATAACCAACCAGGGTCACTTTCCTCTTTATGCGACAACTTCTAGCAAGAAAATCTTCTTGCCTCAGCGTCCATAAGGTTTTTCCCATCTCACTTTTCTCTGGTCATGAGGATTTATATACTCCGATTTTAATTTAAAGCAGTAACTATAACTGCCAAGGATCCTACCTGATCTTATCAGATTTTTTTAAGCCCAGAAAGGTATTAACCATTATATAATCCACCATCATCAGTGCTTGAAGTTCCAACTTTTCGTGCTTAGAAGCATTGTTACGAACACTAAGTCATTCGTTCGTCGGGCTTCAGCTGCCCTTGAAAGAACCTTGCCACATTCAATTATCCACATTCAAGTCTTATTATAAATGTTAATTAGCATATACCTACTCCGGTAAGAGTAGTTATCGCTTTGACAAAGGGCTAAAGAAATTCTTCTGCTGAAATTCAACAAGAAATCCCAAAATCATAGGTTCAATCTGCAGTCCCTCTCCTCAAGGAGTAAATGCAGATAGCAATAAATCCTTACGCGACTCATACATGAGCCCAAGAAGGCCAAGTGTTGTAACCATGCTCTGATATCAATTTGTAACACACCCACGAAGGGGCATAAAAATTTTCGCTTTTCTTAAAGGACAGATTCTCCATCCATGGTTTCTAATTTGGAAGGTCGGGGAACCAATCCAAACTCCCAGTCAAGGATCTCTGATTCTAGAGCCAAACGACTCTCTGAGACCTTGATGGTATCATTTTGTAATTAGACGCAGACCCTTTCGACTTCCTGGTGCAGGTCTAAAGGTACCCATGACCCTCCTCTTCACGCCTACGAAACCTCAGAGTCAGAGCGCTAGCTCCTTTTCTGGATTGTGGCCCACCCTCAACTTTTTAAAGTTCGCGAACCTTGGGTCCCTGCAATGGGATGGGACCGTCGATCTCACAACCTTAACGGTGCTTTTGAACTTGATGACTCATATCTATCCTTTTTGAATCTACGGATCAAATCTAACCTTTCTAAATCAACAACTGTGATTTATTTTGTGATTCGGGTTTTGGGAGTTTCAACTCTCAACCCTTACCTTATCTCGTAGTGGCAGATCTCCTACCACGCGTCCTCTTTAATCAACGGCGTTGATCGCTTCGCGATTCCAGACTTCGGAAGTCTCAAGTCTCAACTTTTAATTCCCCTCGAAGTATGCAAATTTATGTCGCATGTCCACTTGAATTGGACGATCGAGGCTTACTTCAGGTCTTTACCCAAAATCCACAGATTCATGCCACGTCCCCCATAATCTAGTGCCTATGAATTACTTCGAGACTTTACCTGGAGTCCATATATTTACACCATATCTCTTCTAGATCAGATGGTCCAGATTCACTTCGGGTCTTCGGAGTTCGGCAGTCTCAATTCTCAACTGAAACCACAGTGCGATTCACCCGGAGACATCGATCTATCGACACGTACCCCTCCTGGCGATCAACGGCCAGGATCTACTTCGGTTCTTTATCACTTTTCAACCAAGACTAGATCAATGGCCTTCAACCCCCTTCTCGATCAACATTTGAGGTTCCACTTCGGGACTCCGGTGCTCTCACCCTCTACTTTCCTCTGGAGTATTTCGTACCTAGAGTGTTATATCTGGCGCCACTCGTCCACCTTAAATCAATGACTTTCGTTCGCTTCGAGACTTCGGCCTTCGGCCATCTCAAACTTCAAATCCTCCTTGCTTTGTTTCCTTTGTAACGTTCTATCCGGAGTTCGCGATCTGATGACATGTGTCCTCCTTCATATCGACGGCTCCCAACTGCTTTGGTTGTTCGGGATTCAATGATTTCAAACTCTTATCCATTGCATTCTCCCTGAGTGTTTTCACCCAGAGTTCGCGATCAATAACCACGTGCCCTTTGGATCTAAAGGTCCAAATTCTCTTTGGGTCTTCTGGTTGCTTTCACCCGAGGACAACGAATCTCTACCACATGTCCCGTTCGATCTAATGGTTGAGATTCACTTCGTCTCTCCGGCTCTCCAGGCTTCGGGAGTTTCAAATCTCGACTGAAACTCTCGAAGTGATTTCTCCAGAGTTACTGATATGCTGACACGTGTCTCCTGGCGATTAATGGCTAGGATCTACTTCGGGTCTTCGGCGATTCCGCTCTCTCCTTGACCACAAGCTCTCACTCAGAAGTTGTAGATCTTGTGCCACTTGTCCCTCTTGGCGATGAACGGTCCCAATTCACTTTGGGACTTCGATACCTTAGCCACTCAACCCTCCCATGCATACAAACGTTAAAAATCATGCACTTTACCTTAGATCGGACGACTAACGTCCCTTTGCACTCAGATCCAACGGTTAGGATATGTTCCTTCCCAGCACTTCTCCTCTGCTTTCCTGGACATTGATCTAACGGTCCAGGCTTCTCCCCGCAACCAATCTCACGGTTGTTGTCGCTCCTCCTCCTGAGATTTTGACTTCTTATGACTTGGAAGAGTTTGGTAGATGTTGAAAGGCCTCAACCTTTGTTCCTCCTGCGAGTCCGGCTATCTTGGGTCTTGTCTTCTCTCTTGAAAACGTTATCTCTTCTGAGATTTTTTATTCTCTCAGACCGACGGTACCGAGGGACTCTGTTACTCCACGGATTTCCAAAAGGGCTCATGACCACCCATCTCGCAACTATTCAGGGTCTGACGGTCATGATCTAACCGATACCGAGGTGTCCACTGATCGACGGTTCACAACAATTGTGGGGTCCCAACATGTGTGCTCTTTATCAGAGAGCTCAAGCTCCCCAATCTAAAAGTACTCGCCCAACCTGGTCGAACCGGAGTCGTTGATCTTCCATTCCAACGAGATCAACAACAATGATGAATTGTGGGCTGCGAACTAGTGCGTCCGCTACTTTCTCCTTCACACTCCGCAATGATTCCCCACCCTCGATCTCCATTCATAGATCGATGATTCACAATGGTTACGGGGTCCCAACTCCGCAATATGAGAAGTGCTCGCTCGACTCTAGTCTAATCCTAGTTGTTGATCTTCCATCCCCAATGAGATCAACGACGTGGGTTGATTGTGGGCCTTGAACTAGCAGGTCCGCTAAATTCACCTTCGCACTCCGCAATGATTCCCAACCGTTGATTAAATCAAGTGGTTGGTGTTTGATTCAGTAAATCTAGTGAGTATTTGAGTTGATATGATGACCGGGATGGCCTCTCCTCCTGTTAAATGGCTCGCATCCATCTCTGCTATCAGATTCTTAAGTCATGGGTAATTCTGGTAACTTGACTATAGTCTACCTCCTATATCTAACGGTTGGGATGGTTCCCGAGCATCCTCAAATCTAAGGCTCAGAGTTAACTTTGGGACTTCGGGACTTCCGTATTTTACCTCCCTTATGATGAACTCGCGAAGTCCAAATAACTCCAGGTTTAACTCCCATGCTCTCTCCCGTACCCAACTGTCACAACAAACCGTAGCTTCTTCCGAAAAGATTTTGTATCTCCGTCTTCCAAACAAGGGCCCTTCCCTTTCAATACTTCAACCTCATTGTTCTTCCTGAGATTCATTAGCTCTGAAAGTATTAACATCTTTGCGCTCTTTCTCTTGAACCTAATGCTTGGAAGAATCCTTCCGCACACCCCTTACGCTCATTCTTACACTCTAGAACTTAAGTGGTTCTTGGTCTCTGCCTGCCTCGCAGAGAACCTATGCATACGTGCACTATCTCTCTTGATTTTTAACAGACTCCCTCCTCCAAGGGACTCATAACGACTAGGAGTGTCGACATGCATACGTGAAATTGTGCCCAAGGTCGATGAACTCACAATTCATGGATCTAGCTTAATCCACCACAGGGCACAAGCATTTACGAATACAAAACATGTACAATCCATACTTTCTTAAATACACAATTTAAACGAGAATAAAGAGATACAGTATAACCATTAAGCGAACATACACATCCCTGGGTCCTTCACATTATATCCCTTTTCATTACATAATTACAACTTAATTTCATAGGGTATGAGACTACTTATCTATTACAAGTTGCATCCAACCAACTGACTGTGGGTGTGTACCTTTCCACCCAACCATAGGCTCAGAGGCATTCATTCTTAGCAATCTGGCCACCCCCGTTCCAAGCCATGATATCACTAGGGAATTTACGCCATACCTAAGAGAAACTCTCTCTATCACAACGACCCTGTGAGGTTTATCAGATGCTTCCTCAACAAGCTCGCATTCTGGTCCTTTAGGCCATGTTCTCAGCACTTCCTTTGGGTTCTCACATCTCCCTTATGAGCTTGTGCTCTTGTCCCCGTGTCTCCTCTCTTGTTGTGTCTCTGTATGTATCTTACCTTCCCTCCTCTGGAAGGTTTCCGACATGTCTTGTTCCTTCTGTCATAAGGAAGCTTGAGTCTCTAGGTCTCTGTGGTACTTCGAGCTGACATCCTGTAGTTAGACCATGATTCCATTCATGGGGGTGGTTGATAATTCAACCACTGGTCCTTTCTTCATTAACTGATTTCTTTCCTCAAGAGATATCATGGTTCGTACTTCAAGGCTTCACCCCCAAACAGTCGGTTATGGGTAGTTTAACAATAATACATTTACATTGTCCACATGCCTTAGCATGGTAATCCTATTTTATGATTAATTACAAGTTGGGGGAAATAGGGGTGTTACGGGTCCCCTTCACCCACATCTGTGAATGGAAGAGTCACTCCCCCTCCTTAGGATCCTCTTCTGGTTGGATTATTGCAGTTGCGATAGTAGCAGTGGATTCTACATCAATGATCTGTCTCCTTTTATTATTTTATGAATCAGAGTCCAAGTCGGGGTTCATCTTTTTGTCTTTGAGCTCGGCCACCAATGACTGTATTGAGAGACATTCATTAGTGTTATGCCAAGAGTTGTTGTGAAACTCACACCACTTTATTGTGTCTTTCTTAGACTTCATGTTACCCTTATTTTCCTACATATGGGGTTGTCTCTCTTGAGTTTTTCCTTCCTTGCTATGTCCTTCATTATGTGAATTAGAGTTTCCTCCATGCTTTTCCCACTTACTATGTTGCTTGAATTTCTACTCAATTTTGACTGCATATCAATAAGCAACTCCTATTGAGGAGATGTCCAAGAAATATATCTCTTCTTGGATGTACATGTGTAGACCACTACGGTACTTCAAATCTAGGTTTCTCTCAGAGTCTTTGATACCCAGCTTTTAGCGCAAGGTATGAAATATGTTGGTGTACTTCAACACCATCTGGTATCTTTTATGACGCAGATTTGTCCATCTCATGTGTTGGTCATCATATTTTTTGACAGGGTAGAACTCCTCCTTTAGGGCATCTACAAAGGTCGCCCAAGTGGGTTCTCTTCCAAATAGTATAGATTCATCCGCGATGTACCTCTCCTAGTAACCTTCTAGATGGATCTTGGTGGCCATCCACATTTTCCATTGAATCACCATTTTGAGCTTGTGGTTTTGATAAACCATGATATTCACCCTTTTGATGGGGAATGGAATGTAATGATTGGTATTATATACATGCCTACAACATAGCATTAATGCACCGGATCCCATTAGAACTTCACAGTTAAGCCCGCTCAGGCTAGAGTAGTACTGGGATGGGTGACCACTCTGGAAGTCCTAGTGTTTTACATGCCTTTGGAATTTTATAAACTTAGTCCAATTTATCCCACATGCATCATGGGATTTGTTCTCCTCTCACTCTCTCATATATAATTGAGGTGAAGGAGGCCCTTTAAGCATGCAATGGAGTGTGATGTAAAGCTTGTTGCGAATGAAGCATAACCAACATCTCTTTCTTTTCAGAGATAGGCTACCCCATTCTTTCAGTTTATGTTCTACAATTTTTTTATCTCTTTTTCATTAATAGAAGTTGGTTTTCACTATATTTTTGTGTTCTTCGCATTATCTCTGTGTATTTCCTTGTTATATATTGGTTATATTTTTGTTTTCATGTCATTCCCAAAATAATCTAGATCAATGGTATTAGAGCAGGTTGTTCCTTGTCATTTCTAAGAGCAGGTCCCCGACAAGGTAAGGGTATAGAGAATTGGGTCTCGAGCTAGTTTCGCTTGAGGACAACTACTCTCGCTAGCCCAAGCAACCTCCCATGGCGGAAGAAAAGAGATATGACAAAGAAGGAGATCCTTTCAAGACGTTGCTCGAGGAAGCTCTTGTGCGACAAAGGAACGACATGAAGACAAAAATATAACCAATATATAACAAGGAAATACACAGAGATAATGCGAAGAACACATAAATATAGTGAAAACCAACTTCTATTAATGAACAAGAGAGAAAAACATAGTAGAACACAAACTGGAAGAATGGGGTAGCCTATCTCTAAAAACAAAGAGATGTTGGCTATGCTTCATTCGCAAAAAGATTTACATCACACTCCATTGCATGCTTAAAGGGCCTCATTCACCTCAATTATATATGAGAGAATGAGAGGAGAACAATTCCCATGATGCATGTGGGATAAATTGGACTAAGTTTATAAAATTTCATTGGCATGTGAAACACTAGGACTTCATGGGCGATCACCCATCCCAATACTACTCTAGCCTAAGCGTGCTTAACTACAGAGTTCTAATGTTATGATCCAAAATCCTCAAAATATCATAAAATAACATAAGTACACACCATGTATAGAATGTCAACATGGAGCACAACTCCAAGATAGATAAGTTACACAATAACTCCTTAAAGAATAGGGGAACCCCCTCCAAATAACCAAATACCTTTCATACTTCACAATTCGCATCTCAATAATTAATGCATGATCTCTTATATATAGTTATTCACACTTGCACACGAGGCCCCTTTATCACTAGGCCGGCCCTATTACATATGTATTTACACATTACATGTACATTTAGTCCCATATATGCCCCCCTTGGGGTCATATCATATACATTTAACCATATATATGCCCCCCTTGGGTCATAACATAGTACCCTCCTTCAAAAAACTTTGTCCTTAAAGCTTTGCATGTAAAGGCTTCACATTTGATGAAACCAAGTAATATGATTTTTTTATGTTCCTGCTTTCTTCATTCCATTGTTGATGATCTATCTATCCAAAATCAATTATTTTCGTTCTTAATCCTTGGTGTCTAGTTGTTGAATAATTTTCTTTCCTTTGATTCCATGTATTTTTGTTGAAACTTCTCCAATTTGTAATCGTTGTTGGTCTTTGATAATAGCTTGTTGAAGAGTAGTTTGGTGATCCCTTTTTCTATGAATATTGACAAGTATTCCATCTTCTTCCTTCATAATGTTGATATGGTCCTTCTTGTCTTCCTTGAAATGTTTCTTGGTAATGAGGGTGTCGATACGGTTTCACATTTGACGGTCTTCCTTCACTCTGCACATGCATTTCATCTATATTTTTTTTAGCGACAATGGAATCCTAGATAATCTTTGCTTGGTCTTTGATTACTCTAGCCTTCTAGATAATACCATCAAATTTGGCATGTACATCCTCTAGATGGAGTTCAACTTCTTCAAGTATCTTATGTTGACCTTCTTGAATCTTGTCTTCTTTCTCCTTTTGAAGCTGCAATGTGATCCCATCTAACAAATTCTGACGTCCTTCTTCAATTGTGGCTTGCATTTCTGACTTTACCTCATCTGTATTTAAGGATTCCTCAACCTTCTTGCAAATTTCCTCTTGCAATCTTTTGGTAGATTCTTCATCCAATATTTTTTTTTCTTCTTTATTTTGACAATTCATCTTTTATTTTTTCAATATCTTAACCTCATCCAATGTTTTTTTATTCTGGCTTTGTAATCTACATATCTCTTCATCTTTCTTTTTCAAATATTCTCTTGATTCATCTTTTCCCACTTGTCTTTGCTAGTATTTTCTTGCTTTAGGCTCTTAACCTCCTTAATGAGTGATTCATTAAGGGATATTATCTTAGATAGATCCTCAACCTTCTTCTTAATATCTTTCTTTTCTTCTTTTAATTCATCTTGAATTCTATACATTTTTTTTCCATTTTTGTATCCCCGATCCATTTATCTGAGAAGAGTTTTTCAAATTATTCCCATGTGTAATGTCATCTAGTATTTTGATCAACACTCATACACCATTTCCAAGCTTCATCAAAAAAATAATCTCTTGCCTTTTTAGGAGTTATATTGTATTTGTTTACCAACCTCAACCATTCCATAGGATTGATTTCATCTTTATCTTCATCTCCTGTAAATTTAGGTATCTCCATTGATTATTAATTGAGGTCTAATCCAAACCCTAAAATCACAACCTCAATATATTAAGGAAAAATATCACAAATAGTTGTAATACTTCTTCCAATATTCTCTTCTATGTGTTATCTTTCTAATGGATTTTGAATCAACTCAATCGTGCATTCCAATCAAAAGTTATGATAGTTTTAAGTGAACATACCTTTGAAACCCTGATTCCGAGTATGTCCTCCTAGCCGACCTTACTTATGATGTATATTTGAAAATTCAGCCCGTGTTAGTTTGAAATTGAGATCTGTAGTACTATGAAATTGCTTCTCTGCAATTCCACAGGTCTGACCAAAATTGGATGTGCCAAGTGGAAGTTATGATAACTTCCCCACACCTTGCTGATTTTTGTCCTTTCTAATAGAGAGAACTTGTACAACGTGCCCCGTGCACAATAATTGATATATAATTCTAGAAATTGTACCATAAATATTATTTCCTGTCCAATGTTCAATGCAACTGATCTCACTCAATTTGGATTCTCTATGAAGAAGTTATGGTTTTTTTACCTGGAACACTTGTTTGAGACTAGTCAACTACCCTATATTACACAAGGTGTATCTACAAAATTAGGATGACCAAGAAGCTGAAATTTTTATCACAGATATCTTGATAATTTATATGAATATCCTCTGGATTTCAAGGTCTGAAATTTTACATAAAAAAATGTTATAGCAAAATTTCCGCGATGACTAAATTCATGATGATTCTAGAACCCTATCTTACATAGGATATATCTCTGAAATTATAAGGCATCAGGAGATGAAATTTGAACCCCACGTACCTTGATCAGTCTACTACATATCCTCCAAGGGGTTCCTTCTAAAACGTCGTAGAAAAACAGTTATAGAAAAAACTCCAAGGTGTCTCAGATGTAGAAGTGAAACCCCAAGACCTTGAGCTCTGATACCAAATGTTATGATCCAAAATGTTTAAAATGTCATAAAATAACATATGTACACACCATGTACAAATTTTCAACGTGGATCACAACTCCAAGATAGATAAGTTACACAATAACTCCTTAAAGAATAGGGTAACTCCCTCCAAATAACCAAATATCTTTCATACTTCACAATTCACATCTTAATAATGAATACATGATCTCTTATATATAGCTATTCACACTTGCACATGAGGCCCCTTTATTACTAGACCGATCCTATTACATATATATTTACACATTACATGTACATTAGGACCATAAATGCCCCCCGTCTCCCCCCCATTTGGGTCATATCATATACATTTAGCCATATATGCCCCCCTTGGGTCATAACACCGATGTATGTACGCTATGTTGTAGGCATGTACATAATACCACTAGGAAATCATTATATGATGTCTGTAATTAACAATGAAGATGACATTACATTACATTCCCCATCAAAAGGGTGAATATCATGGTTTATCAAAACCACAAGTTCAAAATGGTGATTCAGTGGAAAAGGTGGATGGCCACCGAGATGCATTTGGATCAGTAAATTTACTTACCTATGCCCACAGTTCAATTTTCTAGAAAACATAATATAAACCATTCAATATTTACTCATTTACTTTATCCTCATCGTTATCTAGTTTCTCTTGCTACAATTTTGGAGAGAATATTGGTCTTCTATAACATCACAGCTTATCGAAACATTGTATGACCCTATTGAAGCAACTGAAGCGTGGAGTCCTACACCACTTTGGAGAACACCTTTGCCATTATCCATCTTCTAATGTGGATATTATTGTTCTCTACAGTCATAGTTTCAGACTCCAAGAAGTATCCTACGGAAGTACCAATATCACATGCACAATAGAGAGCACACAACTACAACAAGAGAAGCAGGACGACCGACTGTTATGGAACCTAATGTTGTAACATAGATTCAATTTTTTTATTAAAATAGGGATTTTGAATTTTATGTTAGTTGTTTCTTAATTTTTTTCCAATGGTTTAGATTTTAATACGAAATTAATTAGTTTTGTAATTTAGTTAAATTTGTAGTAATGTTAGTTTATTTAGATTATTCTTATTTTTTACATAGTTTAATTTTAGATTATATTAGTTGTATATATTAGATTATACAAATTTAGAACTAAATTAAACTTTATATGCGTATAGGCCTTGTATTAATATATTAGTTCAAAATAGTAGCGTGGAGACACCTCATATAGTAGCATTTGCACTCGTGGTTGGGTTCAAATTATCAAGAATGGAGACACCTCACAACCCTTTCACTCATGGTGACTTGCGTCTCTCCATAATTGTAGTATCGAGATGGACGGGTGAATGAGCTCATAGTTTAGTGTGAATGCTTCACGCTAGCACATAGTATATTTTGTATCGGGATGATTATCTCTCTTTGTATTTTCATTATTCTAACAACTCGTGATTCCTTTTATATGGTAGGAGATGGTGGACCGTCTTTATTGTAGTAGTTGTTTATTTTTTTTATTTTTTTTTGTGTGTTAGAGTGTTATTCTGTAGGGATGATGGATCTGGTTTTTAATGTAGTAGTTTTTCGGTTATTAGTCTCTATTCATGGGACTATAGCAATGAGTTTGTTTTTGATGTGACATTAATTTGCCTTTTACCATAAATTTGTGTATGTAAAGTAATGTTTAACATAGGAAAACAAATATATATTTTTAGATATAATAAAAATATTTGTGTTTCTCATTTTTAATTGGTTGATAAAATTGAAGTGTTATTGCTCCCTTCACATCTTTCAATATGTAAAATTAATTACATAATCAATGAATTTCACCAATCACCACATCTAAATATAAAAAGTTGTAATATGCATTATTATATTTATTATCTAATATATTATTTATTATTATATGTATATTATATTTATTATATTTATATTATATTCATAAATATTATAGTTCCATTATTACGTTTATTATACATTTTGAATAACAAACAATCCTTACTTACTAATTTTTGACAAAAAATATTCATTACTTATGCATTTAGTTATATTAAGTTTTATTGTTCAACATGTATTTCTCAACTAGTTTGGTAAGAACTGCATTGCCATGCAACTCTTGTTTGTGTGAAAGGGATATCCACAAAAATCAGTTTCATGGTAAGTTCATCTATAACAAATTACTTGCTTTCTTTATGCCTAGTAATGGGCATAAACAATAAGTTTCGTGGGGTTTTTGATAGTTAAATTTCATGGGTACGTATGGTTAGTGAGTACGTTGGGATTAAAAAATTGCTTTCCAGCTATCACAATGCTTTGCTTTTAATGTTTGAGTCTTTTGGGTTGAGAGCTTGCTTTACTAAAAAAATTCGTGTATGTTGTTTAGAGATAGGATTAAGAATAGAGTTCTTAGTACTGCATTGTTTTGTTTTTGCAAGTAGGTTGTTTTAGAGACTTAGGATTAAGAATTGTGTTGTCACATAATTCTAAAATAAAGCTTTTATTATTATTGTATTATGTTTTTGCATAGATAAATTTTCAATATTTTGAATTAAGATCAAGTTTGGAAAATAGTTCTAAATAAGGGAGGGTTTGGTATTTTGAAGTTGAGTAGAAAAACTGTGTTTTTATCACATAAATCTAGTATTATATTTATGAATTTTATAGTTTATGTATTTTAAAGTGTTTGATGTTTGTAAGGTTAATGGATTATCATTGAATAAATTTATACATTGTTGAAAACCACAAAGTGCTAAAGGTAAGTTAAACTCAAGTCAAGTAGTTTATGGAGGACTCTTCTCTAATGCCTAGTGGACTTGTTGATTAGGTGGGTTGTTTTAATTTGAACTTTGTGTAGAATGTCCTAAGGGGATTGATGTTCTACATGTATGATTTCATGGGAGATGTTTGGTTTATCCATTTATTTGGAGGGCAATGCTACAACTTGTCAGCATTTAGGAGATGTTTTCCATCATGAAAAGAAAACTTTTGCAGGATCCATTGACATTTTTTTCCTTATAGGATGTTTTCCCTTGAAATATTTAGAGACATGGGGTACAACATCTCACTTTAGACAACAAACATTTAAGAGATTGATGTGGAATGCATTCAATGAGCACAAAATCCCACCGACTTTGCTTCTCTTTTGAAGGAAAAAACAGAAAAAAGGTTTCTTGATGTATGTCTTTATCAGGAGAGATTTTGTTACAAGTACTGCAAATAGAGCCATGATCAAAGTATGTTCATAAAAATTAGATTTAGAAGATATGATATAGTTCATCCAACCATGAAACCATGTGAAAATTCTAGAATTTATTCAGAAGCAATAGACAAATAGAAAAATCACTTCAATTACCTTCCGATCACAAACGAAAAAGGCCTCCTGGAAGAAAATAAATTGTCAAAAAATATCACAAATCAATTTTCACCATGTCCATCTTAACCTATGTTCCAATAACATGATCGTCCATCAGAATATCCCAAAATAGGTAGGCATGTAACATATGAAAAGAGATGAAACTTACCTCATGTTGATATTATGGTAGTTGCGGGAGGTATTTACCTCCACGTGTAAACCTGACGAGGATAGAATACTTTAGGAAGCAAGAAGAAACCCTAATGAGTTGGCTAATAACCCTAGAAGACTTGTCGGCTCAAGAAGATAATTTATATCAGGTTATTAGCCTCCAAGAGAAGAAGTCATCCAGAAATAATAATATATATTGAACAGACAGATACCCAGAATGAGAAGTCGGCCTAGGAAGTTAGCCAAAATTAGTATAAATACAGGAGGCCAGTTCTCATTCTAGAAGGCAATCTCAGAATTGCATAGCAGCACTTGTGTGCACTGCAGTTGTCCAGTTTCTGTGCAGGTTTGGAGGAGAGTTGTCGTTGCATCTACTGCAGCTAGCAGTTACACTTGGACTATCTCTTGGCTAGGGTTTGGACTATCTGATCAACTCTTGTTGATGCACTATCCTTGGGGAAAGGTGTGCTACCCTTTGTTTGGCTATCTAGCCTAGGGTTTTCTTCCGGAGTGATTCTATGTCAAGGTTAAGGTGCTTGGAGGGTGGCTTCGGCCTATGGTTGGGTGACAAGGGTATTGTCAATGGTAAAATGAGCACATCCACTTATATTATAACAGGTTATGGGCCCACACCTCCTTCATTCAGTCTAAATGTTGGAAGGAAACATAGCTACTAGGATATTGAGCTCATTGAGGAACTGTCGCTAGGGTTACTAGCAGAAGCAGCTTCCAAGACACTGTCACTAGGGTTACTAAGAGGTGTAGTTGCAGAAACCCTAATCCTCTTGTTGAGGCACCTTAAGTGAATGGATTGACCTAATCTCTAGATAGATCAGTGCACTCTAGCCTAGCGCATCTCCTGATACTCTCAGCAAGCCAAGACGTGAAGTTTGAGTTTGTGGTCAAATCTAGGGTTCGACCAAAGTCAAAGCAGCCATGACTTATTCTATGAAGTCAGAGAACAAGTTAGACAGAGCCTCTAACTTCAGAGCGTGGTAGACAAGGATTGACCTCATCCTTGCGAAAAATAAAGTGTTGGATATCGTGAAAGGAAAGATCGTGAAACCAGAGTTTGAAGAAGGAAAAGAGAAGGAATCACAGAACGTTGCAGCCATGGAGAAGTTCAAAGACGGTGACATCAATGCTATGAGTATCATAGTGGAATCTATAAAATACCACTTGATACCCTACATCTCCCATATTGACTCATCAAAGAAGATGTATGATGCCCTAACAAATCTCTTCTTAGTCAGAAATATTGGACAAGTAATGAGTCTAAAGAATGAGCTCTGTGACATGAAGATGAATGATGACGACAACATAACATCATATTTTGTGAGAATCTCTCAGTTAAGAGATCAACTACAAGCTATTGAAGAGATCATCTCAGAGAAGGAATTGGTAAACATAGTACTCAATGGTCTTCCCAAGACATGGGATGCATTTTCCGCAAGCATGAACACAAGAAAGGAGTATCCAACATTTGAAGAACTTTGGACTTCTTGTGCTCAAGAAGAATCAAGGATCAGTGCAACAGAGAAACCCCAAAAGAAGTACGATGATATTCACAGCAAGATTCAAGAATTTCAGGAACAAAAGGAAGTTTGGCTCAAGGATGAAGCCAAATCAAGAGAAAGACATTTCAGAAGTACAATGCTTCAACTGTCGAAAGTATGGACACTACAAGAATCATTGTCCCAAGCTAAAGAAAAGGAAGGAGACACACAAAGCATCAGTTGTCGAAGAAAATGAATCTACAAAGAAGACTAAGCAGGATGAAAGAGACTTCTTCTTCTAAAGGTAATAATACTCTTCTTATTCCTTGTACATATCTTGTTTGCATCGTCTCTGTACATATCTTGTATATCTATCTCTTGGAAGATAATGTGTTCCAAGACGAACTATATCGACGGAAGAACAACAAGATAAGGATTGATATCATTGGACAATACATGAAAGAATGAAATACATCAAGCAAATCATCTAGAAACTATTGCAAGATAATCCGAATAAATCATGAAGAGACTTAGAAGAAGCAAAGACAACAATCAAGAGGAAATTGGAGAAAGACTTATGATGTTTTGTAGAAGACAACAAGACAAAAGTGTGGACTCTGTTAGACAGAGAGAGCCAATTATATATTGCAGAAGAAAATAAGGATGCAGACAGAAGAGTGGACTCTGTTAGACTGAGGGAGTCGATTATATGCACTCATACATGAAGCAAGGATTAGGAGGGAGCTAATCCTATGATCCATTGAAGATGATGAAGTATATATCCATGGTAGTAACCATGAAAGACAGTACGTGCTCAGTTCAACCTCAGAAGAAGTCTTCTTTGAAGAGAAGCCTTAAAGTATCCCTGGTTTTCCATCCACATCCGTGATCCTGTGATGAAAGAAAGAAATGGAATATTTAGGGCATGAAATCTACTCCATGGACCCAAGAGCTAAACACAAGGAAGAACATGAAGATTCAAAGAAAGAAAGAGAAGCCAGAACAACCAGTCATTGTATCAAGAATCACAAGATTGTCAACCTAATATGAACTCAATAAAAGCAATCAAGCAGAGGAACTGAAAGTCATGATGAAGAAAAATGTATGGAAGAATTATGAATGAAAGCATTGCGAGATCTAGAACTAGAGGTTCTCCCAGATGGAGGGAGAAGACTATGATGATCACTTGTTCCAGTGAACCAGGCATATCTTTACATGAGTCATTATATCATCTGCAACATCCATGAGTTGGAGTTCTACATCAGATGAATGCAAAGAATGTTCTCCAAAGAAATTGAATAAAGAGCGCAACCTCAAGACCTTGAGGCATACCAGAAAGAGACCCTTGTATGCAGATGGAAAAAGACAACTTGGTGCAGAACCTCCAGTGCATAGCAGAAGTGTGGTGAAGATTTTTCTATAACAGAGATATTGTATCAAGATGATTACTCAGTAGATCAGATCTCATGATGACAGAAGAAGTGCCACATGGATATGTTCCAGTTTTCCAACAATGATATCCTCTATTGTACATGAAGCCTTCACAGAAAATCAGTGTTCTAGACTAAAGCACATTTGAAATCAAGCATTACATTATCCATGATGAAGTCTAGAAAGGAGAAAGTGGTTCTCCAATACATATCTCCACAGATGAGCAGATAAGCAGACATTTTGGTGAAAGATGAAAGAGTTTGCATACTCAAGTTGGAGCTCGTGGAGACAACTTCTTTATTGAAAAAGGAATAGATGACTCCCAGGTTGTGAGGGAGCACTAAAATATTATTGAATACATTCATTGAAAAATAGTCCAGCTTGGACAGATTCTTTCTTGTTCGGAAAGTGGATTGGGATTTCTGACGGACAACGATTTCCCATTGTGGTTAACATGGGAAATGGTCCAGATTGTTGATGTATCATAGACAATGACTTCCCATTGTGGTTAACATGGGGAGTGGTCTAGGGC
>JZKD02S1663047.1:678661-702287 GCA_000966675.3 Picea glauca
ATACATTGTTGATCAAGTACTTGTGTGTTACTTGGTGTGGTAGTGTACCACTGGATTGTAGTTATGTACTACTATGGATAGACACAGTTGTGTTCTATTTTGTTTCAATTTCCTTCAAGACTATCAGCAGTATTGGAAATGATTGTTAGTTAGATGGATAATCAAAGGACAAAGATTTTTCAGACGGAAAATGGTTCAAAGAATTTACTCTTCTAGATTAGAAGAATGGTTCTTGTATCACTCTGTGGAGTGAGCATCATGTCTGATTACTCAGATAGAGTATGGTTTCGAGAGATGATGCAGCTGATGGCACTGATGATGATGATGGTGCTCATGATCTAGTCATGATCTAGTCTATACAACTATGTTGATGCTACCGGGTGAATGGTATGTTTTTTGTGCTCAAGACCATTACCTGTAATACCTCCCTAGCTAGGAGGGAGTGTTGATATTATGGTAGCTGCGGGAGGTATTTACCTCCACGTGTAAACCTAACAAGGATAGAATACTCCGGGAAGCAAGAAGAAACCCTAATGAGTTGGCCAATAACCCTAGAAGACTTGTCGACTCAAGAAGATAATTTATATCAGGTTATTAGCTTCCAAGAGAAGAAGTCGGCCATAAATAATAATATATACTAAACAGACAGATACCCAGAATGAGAAGTCGGCCCAGGCAGTTAGCCAGAATTAGTATAAATACAGGAGGCCAACTCTCATTCTGGCAGGCAGTCTCAGAATTGCAGAGTAGCACTTGTGTGCACTGCAGTTGCCCAGTTTATGCGCAGGTTTGGAGGAGAGTTGTCGTTGCACCTGCTGCAGCTAGCAGTTACGCTTGGACTATGTCTTGGCTAGGGTTTGGACTATTTGATCAGCTCTTGTTGATGTACTATCCTTGGGGAAAGGTGTGCTACCCTTTGTTGGCTATCTAGCCTAGGTTTGCTTCCGGAGTGATTCTCTATCAAGGTTAAGGTGCTCGGAGGGTGGCTTCGGCCTATGGTTTGGTGACAAGAGTATTGTCAATGGTAAAACGAGCACATCCACTTATATTTTAACACCACATAAATAAAGGAGTAGCTAGAAAGTCCTTTCTATTCTTTCCGAGAATATCAAGAGAATCTTTATATTGTCCCTTTTTAATGAGATGTGTTTGCATGAAAAATCAAACCCATAACGAGGGCCCTCTCACGTTAAAAGCATCATTTTGATTCAATTTCATTCTCATTTTAAGTTCCAGAAATTAACGAAGTTCTTATGATTAGATTGGTTGCACTACTCTAATCATATTAATCCAAATATTTCTATCTATTTTCAAACTTTGATTAAAAAATAATTAATGTGGCCAATATTCATTATAAGACACTGTGAGTGTAAATCTGATTTTATTTCCATAAAAATGAAATGATAACTTGAGAAAATATTGATAGGAAGAATTTGTGAAACTATGTAATGCAAATGATATTCACATAAAAATACTATGGGATCACTTGGTTGTAAAGTTTTTAAAACTAATGTTCACATGAAAATAGGAAAATACTATGGAATTACTTAGTTGAGAATCGATATGCATATAGAGACAAATTAACAAATTTAATAATCTCTTTCCACCTAAAAAAGCAATGTCAACAATTAATTTGGAGAATTATTTCAGGTTGTGAAATTGATACGTATAATCCATTTCACAACCAGAAAATGTTGACAAGGATAGTTGTTGAAACTTGTGAAATGCAATGCAAATGATAATCACGTGAAAGTACTATGGGATCACTTAGTTGCACAGTTTGTGTGATGTTCACATGAAAAGTTATGACATGAATATGTATCATTTTATCTACATTTTAATATTATTTCAAAAAATTATTTACCAAATAATGTTACACAAATGAGTTCATAATGGGAATGAATTATATCTCTTTGCCATTGCATCCACTACGGCTCTGCAAAACATGTGAGAATATGTCTTTCAACAAACAAACAAAATAAAATATAAATTGAACACTAATAATAGAAACAGGTATCATAAAAGAAGAGAACCAAAAACCCAAATTGATATATTAAAGTAACCAATGAAGTGATTACCCAAACACAATAAAGGAGAACAAAGGAACAAAGGTTTGAAATAAACAAAATCACTAAATTGTTAGAAGTATACACTTTGTGGCATTGATTATAGTATCATACAGATGGAATGCAAAATGATATCTGGTATGAAATATAAAAATGCAAAATGATATCTAGTATGAAATATAAAAATTGATGTGTTTCAGAAATAATAATAACTTCAAGAATCAATTACTATCAAACATGTAATTTCCATATTAATTATTAGCCATACCAAAATAGACGGACATTACTGAACCTTTCAATCTCTGCTACCTACCAACATTTAAAGGACCGAAACAGTAGTTATTAAGTGATGAAGTTTATAGTTTAACATGATTGAAAGGAGAAAAGAGAGCTTACACATCACATCATATAGTACAAGAATTATAACCCCGAGATACTAGTGCTAGTTTCATTGGCTGGCATTGTCTCACCAAAAGTAGTTGTCTTAGTTAGAACATATGAGGCACAACATGTTCAACAATACACGAAAAAGTTATAATATATATAGTAAATTTTAAAATATGAGTATACAAAACCAAAAACAATTCCGACATAAATATAAAATGAACCAAGCCAACCCTAAAAAGCATATGGGCGGGAGAATATTCACTAATTTTTAAGGTCTTCCTATTCCTAGCTCCTACCTCTTTCTTTCCCTCCCTCTTGTCATTTTTCATTCTTCACGACAAACTACAATAGACATAACTTGGGAATCTGGTTGAAAGCATATGGGCTGGAGAATATTCACTAATTTTTAAGGTCTTCCTATTCCTAGCTCCTACCTCTTTCTTTCCCTCCCTTTTGTCATTTTTCATTCTTCACGACAAACTACAATAGACATAACTTGGGAATGTGATTGTGGATAACCATTATTCTATGTGCACAATTAAATTTTGATGATCTAGTGTAAATGTGCTATACACATGGAAACTTGCTAACAAATCAATAATGGTTGATTTGTTTGTAGAATATTCATTATATGAAACTTTCTTTAAATAAGGTAATACTTTCTCTAATTGCTCGTCTCTCAAGATGCAATTCTT
Source organism: Picea glauca (assembly GCA_000966675.3). Lineage (NCBI taxonomy): Eukaryota > Viridiplantae > Streptophyta > Pinopsida > Pinales > Pinaceae > Picea > Picea glauca. Next base: position 681,810 of record JZKD02S1663047.1, read on the forward strand.
AGGAGCATTATTTTTAGAGTGTATGCTATAGTTCAAGCGATTGGAGTAGATGAATGGACATTTTTCTTTGCAATTTATACAATAAACCATAGTCTCGTTTATTTCCCTAGAAGATGTAATCAGATGATTGCATTTTCAACAGGTAGGTTCAAAGGGATTTGTATATGTTCTTTGTTGAAATATTGTAACAGCAAGGAGTATTCTATTTATTATTGAGTTATTATTCATCTAATCAATCCCCTTTTGTGGATTGATCACGTCGGGCATTGTAATTGACCAAATCCCCTTTTGCGAATTGGTCAAACCCTAATTGTATTATGCAAATTAAGAAGCTGACCCCCAGGCCTAATTAAAGTGGTTTTAACCACTAAGAACATAAGTTGGCCATGCCGAGTGAAGAGACACATTTCCAACGCATGTCAGTTAGTATAAATAAAGGAAGTCAACGCCTCATTTGTTCACTCACTCATTCACTCATCAAGTGCGCAAGTTTTGTAGCTGCAGTTGGGAGAAGAAGGAAGAGAGAGGCACATTGCTCAGTGTTGGATATTCTCTAGTGTTTTGGTTTATTGTCTTGGAATTGTATTGGCTATCTATATTAAGGAAGTATTTGTTGGGTTTTCTCCCACATGAGGGTTTCCCAGGATAAATGTTGTGTATCTTGTGATTGTGTTTCTCTCAATGATCCTACCTATGTTATTGTTATCTAGTAAATTGAAAAGAAACATAATAATAGATAAAAACTTAATATGGTATTGGAGCTAACTTGAAGAGATCACCTTTCACTAGATAAGCAAAATCGTCATTGTTGTTGTACAAGAAAATAAGGGATTTTGTTGGAGAGGAATTTTTGCCTAAAAACCATCTAGAAAAGTGTGCCCTACCCTAGTGAATCTTTTGGCAGCTTGACCGCACATTTTCAGTGGACAGAGCTTCTAAAAAGTCAAACCCTAGTTTTGACTCGTACTGTAATGCCCATATACTTCTAAACATCATTAAGATTCATAAACGTTTTATTTGGTAAACTGAAACAATACCTTCTTAGCATAATAGTGATTCTCATAACAGCAACTTGAATAACTTAGATTTATCAATAAATACCGATTTCATGACAGAAAGAAATAAATACATAACTTAACAAAGTACCTGGTTCTTATGCTAATTGTTGTTGCTTTCCTGCTACCTGTTGCTACACAGATCAACCCTGCCACAAACAAGCAAATAACTACCCAAAACTACTGTCCTCCCTACCAACTAGGAAAACTACCTAGCTCCAGGATATCTACGGATATCCTGGCCCTCCGTGCCCAAAACCTCCAGCAACCCGGTGCCTCCCCTGATCAAAGCCACAGTCCAGAACACTCTGTTCCTTGCTCATAGCAAGCCAACAGTCCACAAAATATACCACAGGCTCACAGCCAATACAACAGTGCACAGAAAATACCACATAGAAATTCTGCTCACGGAAAAATGCAATGGTTCTCGGCCAATACAACCGGCTCAGCAATACAGTCTGTAGCATCCATCCCCACCGAATGGTGCGCACATCCCCTTCTTCCCGTCCCTTATTCCTCCCTGCTGACTCCCGTAATTACTGCCTCAACCACCCCCCCGTCCTCCGCCCATCGTCCCCCGTTAATTTTTTTATTTTCTCGGGATTTCTGGGCTCCCGCCCTACATACGCAACCCCTGTCTGCATACGCGACCCCTGCTATATCATTTTATTTTATTTTGATCTCTTAAATTTATGTCTCGGGTCAGTAAATGCGGTTTGCAGTTCAATATTATTTTATTAACCACAATTATTCTCTTTAATTAAATCTCACTTAATAATCTTTAACCATTTATAAATTTAGGGTCGTTACACGTACTAGAAAACCAGAAATACCAGAAAACCAAAAAACCAGAAGTAGCAGAAAACCAGGAAACCAGAATCAGTACCAGAAGTACTAGTCCAGATTTCCATAGGTCAAGTTTCAAGGGGAAAAACTTGAATTTTTTGAAATCTAACAGCTCCAACAAACTTGCCTCGGCCTAGCGCATCTAGTCCTTGGATCAGAATTTCAAAATTTGAAGTTTGAAAAATTAGGGTTTCCTCATAAAACCCTAAGTTGCGGTTGCAGAATCAGTTGTAGTACCAATTGCAGATGCAGTATCAATTGAAGTATCAGTTGTAGTCACCCTTGAAGTTTTTAAGAGTTGGTGATTATTATTGTTGCTACCAGATGGTGCTACTACATGCAAATACTATTAGAGGTATCTATTCACATATGTTTAAATTGTTAAGCTTTAAAGGGTATTTGCAAGAGAAGGGATCGCTTTCCATAGATCTAGAAGGATCTAAAGATCCAACACATTCAGAGAAATAATGAAACCCAAGTTTGATTATTATGATATGCATCTATTTGTTATGACATTATTTTGATCTAGGTTGCATGTTGAAGCTATGGCCATCATACTAACCTTTGGTCAAAATTAAAGTCAAGATATTAGATTGATTAAAGTTCAGATCATAGAGTTTATTCTCTAACCCATCCTTTTGTCAAGATATCATATTGTCTTGGTACAGAAGACAGGTTGAAGAAATCACTTGTCATCTTGAGTGAAGGAGACTTGGAAGAAAAGAAACACACGCATTCTTGAGATCAAGACTCCAGGTTCCAGGTTTGATTAATTAAGTTGATAAGATTCAAAGTTGCACGTAACAAGTTGATAACTACCCCATTGCAAGTAAACACTATAGTTGAGGTAGCAGTCTTTGAAAAGTATTATGCTTGGTAGCATGTGAACATATTAAGATAAATGCTTAATGTAATCATTTACTAGATACAACTAACATCTCCTCTGGGAGAAATTCTTGTGTGGGTTACGGGTTACCATGGATGAATGTTTGAACATGACACTAGAAGAGTGTTGATCTCATTTCGTATTGTATTTCTTACTTTTGATCTTTGTTTCAGGCATGTCACAAGTGAAAGCTCTAAAGGAGCTACTGTGACGATTATTCTTGCTATTGTTTTATTTACTATTATCAAAAGAATATTATCCGTGCTTGCTATTTTATTGACCTTTTTTCAGGTCACAGGTGATAACCCTAAGGAAGCTATAGTGAAGGTTGCAGAAGGAAACAAATTAGATGAGACATGAAGTAGACTATGTACATAACCATATACATTCATGTACCAAAGAAGATGAAGAATAAGCTATCTTTTGAAATCCAAAGTATCTCATATGGAGATTGATTGTAAGGATAAGAAGGCTCCAAAGACGACCGAACATTAGAACAAGAACTCACAGTAGACTTGTTCAAAGGATAATGAAGCCACCTTGACAGAAAGCAGAATTCACTTGAAGTCTGACTCAGATTTTCATATTTGGACTTGGTATTCAACACCAAGTATACCCTGTAAGAGATGATGAAGTCCTTGTAGACTCAGAAGATATCAAGAGTAAGCCTGATCCCAGAAAAGATCATATGAAGAGACAACTTCCAAGACTAGGAGACTGATGCCATGAGAAGACTAGATCGTAGCTTCAGAAACTTCTAGGAGATATGAAATCTCCTTGGTAGATTCCCTTGTTTCAGTAACAGTGATGGAAGCCAGTCATAAAGACTAGGATATTGATTTTTTCGTGAGACTAGAAGAGAAGTCAGTATTGACTTCCAAGATTGATCTAATAGATCAATCATGTTGTAGATGTACAAAGCCTGATGTGTGTCCAAAGGATTCTCCCAACAAGAGGGAGAAGACTATGACGAGACACTTACACTAGTAATTGAAGAAATAGTTCTAGTATTCATGAAGACAACCAGAACAACCATGATTCATATATAGTATGAGATGCAAGGGGAGTGATCCCCATAATTAAAATTGAGTGGAATTTGGTGCAGTACATCAGTTGGGTCATGGAGATACAACTACAATAAAATATAGAGTTACCTCCATGAAAGAAGAAGAGCTACCTTCAGTATCAGTTATTGAACCACTCTAAGTTTCAGATGAAGTTGTTGTTGTGATGAAGTAGAGAAGTTACTCTCAGAATTCAACAGTCACGGTGAGAATGGAGCAACCATTCCCAACTTCATAGAAACTGCAGGTGCAGAATCCCACTTCCATAGGAATAGTTCCAAAGAGAGTAGAGGACATACTCCCAAAAAATAAGACAGATAGTGCTTTGCAGAAAGCACATAAAGCTAGCACATGATTGTGTAAATTGAGTTGCAGTTGAGAAAGTGTACCAGATTGGTACAAAGTGATGTGAAAAATTGATTTGAAGTTGAAGATAGCAAGACTCATGTCTGCAAGATGAAGTAAGCTCCTAGAACTTGGTATGGCAGAATTGACATTTTCCTAACGAGCTTGGGCTTTACCAAGAGCAAATCTTATTCTAACCTTTACCTCAAGGTTATGACTGATGAGCCAGTGATGTTGCTACTATATGTAGATGATGTATTCTTGACAAAGATGAAGAAAATCTCATCACAGATTGTAGAAGAAGCTCGCTACAGAGGTTGATGAAATACCTAATGCATTATCTCTTAGGTCTTGAAGTTTGACAGAGCCCAGAGAAGATCTTCCTTAACCAAGGGAACTATGCAGTTGAAATAATTAAGAAGTTTAACATGTTGGAATGTAAATCCATGTACACACCCATGGAAATGAAGTTGAAGCTCCTGGTAGATGCCTCATCAGAATTGATTGGTGCTCTGTACAAACAAATATGTTGATGTATCTGACGAATACCAGACCAAATACATGTTTTGTTGTGAACACCTTTGAGTCAGTATCTGCTAGAGCTTAGACGTGTTCATCTTGTATCTGCAAAACATGTGATGAGATACCTTAAGGGTACGTTGGATTTTGGCCTTTGTTATACTAGAGATCATGACTTCAGATTGTATGAATATATTGATTCAGATTGAGTTGGAAGTGTTTCTGATAGAAAGAGCACTTCAAGATGTTATTTCAGTCTGGGGTCAGCCATGACTTCATGGAAGAGTAGGAAGAAATCCAGTATTTCTCCCAACACGACAGAAGCAGAATACATTGTTGCATGTTCCACCAGTTGTGAAGCCATATGGCTTTGGATGTTGTTGACAGATCTATTTGATATGGAGATGGAAGCCATTGTGATCCTATGTGATAACCAGAGTTGTATAAAAATGATGTGTTCCATGATGAGTCGAAGCACATAGAGATCTGATATCACTTCATTCATGATATGATGCAGAGAGGAGCTATAAAGCTCCAATATGTTGGCATAGATGAACAGGTTGCAGATGTGTTGACCAAGCCTCTGTCTCATGTAAAGTTTGAACACTTTCGAGACAAGCTTAGTATAGTCCGAAAGGACCTCCCTCGAAAGGGGGAGTAGTGTTGATGATACTATGGTATCCTGACCATTAACGGGTAGCTCAGTTAGGATTTTATATCCTATGGGGTTGATCATCCCTAGACAGATCCTGAAGGTCTGTAAGGGCGGGCTATTAGAGTACTTATGCATGTATATGCTAGCTTTGGTCAGTAGTGGTAGCTCCATTAGGATTTTATATCCTAGGGAATATTTTGATTCCTGGGCAGATCCTTTGAATCTGTCAGAGTACCACAAGATGTTGTGATGCCAGCCTAGTGCTGAAGATTTCCAGCTTTGTGTTGATGTTGTTGTGATGCCAGCCTAGTTCTGACGATTTCCAGCTTTGTGTTGATGTTGTTGTGATGTCAGCCTAGTGCTAAAGATTTCCAACTTCGTGTTGATGTTGTTGTGATGCCAGCCTAGTGCTGAAGATATCCAGCTTCGTGTTGATGTTGTTGTGATGCCAGCTTTGTGTTGAATATTTCCAACTTCTTGCTGATGTTGTTGAAATGCCATCTTCGTGTTGAATATTTCCAGCCTAGTGTTGATGTTGATGATGCTCTAGCCTTCGTGTTGTGATGTTGTTGTTGATGATGTTGTATCAGCCTCGCGTTGTTATTGATAATGATGATGTATTAGTGTTATACTAATCCATGTTGATGCAAATAATGATGATGCCACTTCATCCTCTTGCTGAAGATGATGATGATGATGCCACTTCAGCTTCTTCCTAAAAATGTTGATGATGATACTCTAGCCTCATGTTGATGAGGATGATGATTCTACTCCAACTCCATGTTGTAAACGTTGATGATGAGAAAAAACTTTCGATGATTTATAGATATGGCAGTCAATGTTCCAGATGTTGTTGATGTTGTTTTCCTCTCTCTCTCTCCTGTTGTTGTTGTAGAAAACCCTTCTCGTTAAGGGGGATTGTTGAAATATTGTAACTGGAAAGAGTATTCTTTTTATTATTGATTTATTATTCATCTAATCAATACCCTTTTGTGGATTGATCATGTCGGGAATTGTAATTGACCAAATCCCCTTTTGTGGATTGGTAAAACCCTAATTGTATTATGCAAATTAAGAAGTCAACCCCCAGGCCTAATTAAAGTGGTTTTAACCACTAAGAAGACAAGTCGGCCATGCCTAGAGAAGAGATACCTTTCTAGCACCTACCAGTTAGTATAAATAAATGAAGCTAGGGCCTCATTCAAGTTCACTTACTCATTCACTCATCAAGTGCGCAAGTTTGGTAGCTGCAGTTGGGAAAAGAAGGAAGAGAGAGGTGCATTGCTCAGTGTTGGATATTCTCTAGTGTTTTGGTTTATTGTCATGGAATTCTATTGGCTATCTATATTAAGGAAGTATTTGTTGGGTTTTCTCCCCCATGAGGGTTTCCCAAGATAAATGTTGTGTATCGTGTGATTTTGTTTCTCTCAGTGATCCTACCTATGCTATTGTTATCTAGTAAATTGAAAAGAAACATAATAATAGCTAAAAACTTAACATTCTTGTTTCCATCAATGTTCCTTGTATTTGCTCAAAAATTGATATACGAAGATGAATTTAGTAGTGTGATACCAAATCAATATATGTATAACTATAGAGTTTTATATATAATTGTTTACTGTACATAGAATCGATGGTGAAGCAATCAATTTTTTCAGATTTTCTACTTTCTTTTGTGTTCTCAACTAGCATATGAATGTTGATTGTGACGTTCGGAAATTTGTTTCTTGTTTCTTAACTATATTCTTAAAAACTATAAGTGGGAACTGGTTTACTTGCAATTCTTTCTCAATGGAGGAATAAATTGGAAACATTGTGTCATGTAGTTTCACCTGTTGCATAAGAATAATTTGTGAGACATAGTAAAAAAATAAAATTAAATCACTCTATTTGAAACGTAGAAATGAATATGCATTTGAAACATAGCAATGAATATGGCCTTACAATTGCTTTATCATTGTCGATGTTGCCATTCTTGCTTGCTAAAAAACGATGCATGCCCATTTTTGTTGTTGATATGGAAATAACACCGAATCTGCCAACTAGATAACGATTGTATTATGTGATAATTGTGCAATTGTTGTATTTGAAAAGAATCTGTGTTCCATGCAAATAGGAGATACGTTTTCAACAACACTTGAGTTGGTTAATGAAAGTTTTTTTTCACAATCACCACCATCATATTTTCTTTTTTCTATTATTTGAAAATTTTTGATAGAAATCCCAACATCTGGTACAATATTTTGTTTGTGTTGTTCAATAAGTTGTGTAGGCACAAACAATGTTATTGTCATTTCAGCTTTAATTTCTATCAAATGTGCACGAAGTGTTTGTCGTGCCTCATTTTCTTTGTGTAAAAAAGTTTTGTATATAACTAATACATCACCATGGAAAAAATTCCCAGTTACATTATTATTGATATCATTATACATTCCAATGTTTTCATCATGTTCATGAGCATGGGATGAAATTAATGTTTGAAAAGAAAATATATCTAATGTAAATAGAGACACTTAGAAATAATTACCTTTTTGTTTGTGTCTTGTTTAATTTTTGTATTAGGCATTTACCAGAAAATATATGTGATGTAAATAGAAAGAGTTAGAAATAGTTATCTTTTTGGCTTTATTTGAAACGAAAATATACTCATTGTAAATAGAAAGAGTTAGAAATAGTTATCTTTTTGGCTCTGTCTCCTCTGATTTGTCTTATTTGTTTCCGATCTCTATGATTTCTTGGGAGCTAAAAAAATTGCATATGGGATCAAGAGACGGAAAAATGTGGACTTCAAAAATGCATAAAGCATTTGAAATCTAATGTACTATGCTATAAAGAATGCATAGCTGATGAATTGTTAATGTGTACTTTCATGTTAAGTATGGTGTATAGAAAATTTATACAATTTACTAGCACATACTACTGACCTTTTTTATTTTTGTTCTTGTTTTGGGCATGTTTCTTCAATTATAATATTTTTTCTGAAAATTGAAATTAGCACGTGTAACACCATGTTTCCCCCAGTCTGTAAATATAAGTATATTGTCCCGGGAACTATGGCAAACTCAAAGGTTTGAATGTTTGATTTGATGGACCTTTGTATAAAAGGTCGATGAATGTAAATTTCTTACGAATATATGTGGCATGACTGTTGGGAAGGGGATGTGCTAAAAGAGACCACAATTATTAATGAAAAGGTGGTGGAAGGGACGCGGAGCAGTTGCGTTAACTTCCACTGAACCAGTACCATATTGGTTTTACTTGCTCAAGACCAAAACAACTCTCTAACCCATAAATGAATTTCAGTCAGGATGGTAGGTGGGGAGGCTCATCAAGAGTTAATGAGGGGATGGGGCGAACCGCCCATCCGTAAGGCTCTCAGACCTGACCACGGATGGGGAAATTTGCACCACACGCAATCTTGCTAAGGGACGCAAGAAAGAAAGCGTGGGGGTGGGTAGAGGGGAGGGAGAGAGAAAAGGTTTCAGAGGAGATTCAGAGCTCTCGGATGAAGTCAGGAGAAGGAGAGTAACCTTCATCCTCGTATATCCTTCTGTATCGGGAGAAGGAGAGTAACCTTCATCCTCGTATATCCTTCTGTATCGGAAGAAGGATAGTAACCTTCGTCCCTAACTTCCGTTGAGTTGGAAGTAAGAGATGGAATCTCATAGCATCGTGGTCTAAGCTCGGGGGTGGCCAGTGATAAATCTGTTGGGAGTGACTGAGCCTATGGTTGGGTGGAAACGAGAACCCCTCTCAGTAATCGCATCACGCCTTGTGGTTCTGATAAGTGTTTTATGCCTTGTATTTTGAATCGAATATCATGGATACATGCTCATGTTTATACACCCATAAATGGTTTCAGTATGGAATGATTGCATGTTGTTTTAGATTGGAAATAATGGATGCATGTGTATACTTATCTTCCATAGTTAGTTTCTGTATAAAATGAATAAGTCTGGAACATGAGTCCGTTCCACTAAGAATCGTTCCATCTGCTTGATTCTCGTGATGTTCTAGTTTAATTCCTCGAAAGCACCTTCCCCAGGGAATTGCATCATATCTCAGAGTCGAAATAAGCTCCTTGGTATGGCTACCGCTACGGTAAACCAACGAGTTTACCTTGCCCCGGTGTCATAGCTCCTAACTTGGTGAGTTAGGAAGGTACTTCATTCAGGTCAGTAGCCTAGGGACTTTGAAAAGTACCGGAGCCCTTCCCCAGAAACCCGACTAAGAGTAGGGATAATTTGCCCAAGAATCATCTGAAGGTTCAGGTGACCTGGGTATGGGAACCCTGCGCAAGAAGGAGTTAGTTTTTGAAGGTTTTGGAGTCGCGGAAGCTCGAAGATCTGAGAGATCGAATTTCGTTGCCCAAGTTCAGAAAGGATAGAGAGTTCAAATAGCGAAAGGGAATATCCTTTCGTTTGGGAGACAAACGGACGAGATACTTCGGGAAGGATCTAAGGTATATCACGACCATTAGATTTGAAGAGGGAGCACGGGCATTAATTCCTCGACTCCTTCAATCTTCGCAAGTAGCGATGAAATCTGGACTGTAGATCCAAGGATCTATCGGGACCCTCCTTGACCATCCATCATAAGAAGACACGTGGTGAGATCATCATTTCGTTGAATCCCTACTGAGAGATGTCAAAGGGTAGAGTTTTGAAAACTTACGAGACCTGAACTCGTGATTTGATCTGAACCATCAGATCACAGGAGAGCCATGACCGTTGATCTAGGTGAGGGGATATCTGGAGTTCGAGGAGTAAGCTTTCGAAAGATAGGCGTTGGGTTGTGTTCCAACTTCGCGAAATGCGAAGTCTCGATGAGTTCAGAGAATAAGCCTCAGGTCATGGCGACCGGTCATATGGGTGGAAGATTAAGGGAGGAGCTAATGGAGATCGAGATTTCAGGGAATAGAGAGCCAGAGCAAGCTCACGTTCGTTATCCCGATACGCAAAATCACGACACGATCATAGCCGTCGATCGAGGGGATAGCGCAGGACCGTAGATCTGGTCTTCGAGAGAAACCAGAGGTCGGGGATTCAGGGAAACATGAGTCAGGATTGACTCACATGTAGAAGTCCTGAAGTCCCGAAATGCGAAGCGCCTTTTTATAGGCGTGCAATCACAACCCATGGTTGCATAGTTGAAGCTCATGCCTTGTGCATGATTGTGTTGGTGGGGTTTCAATAGGGCCTGTGGATCAAATAGAGGGATTTCAGAAGGAAATCGAAGAGCTAATCCGACTCGTGAACGAGAAATTTTATTTGGTTCTCGCATAAAACGTGGGGGTGTTACAAATTGGTATCAGAGCATGGTTACAACAGAGCATGGTTACAACACTCGGCCTGTTTGGGTTCATGGAAGAGCACATTAAAAGGCGACATCTTGCCTTACTCCCTTCCTAAAAAGGCTGGTTAAGCCCTTATTATAGAAAGAACGACAACTCATTGTTGTGTGTGTATGCATTATTGTTGTGTGTGTATGCATTACTGTTGTGTGTGTAGGTATTTAAGAAATGTGAATTAGGTGTTGGTTATCAAAAAATATAATGTTAGCTAACAACAAGTGTTTTTCTACATGCAAGTGGACGATCAACCACGGGAAACTGCAAACGTATAGAATGGTGACGCGCCACGAAGTGGGGGATGGCTCCCACAATAGAGACGAAGAGTCTGATGAAAGGAGGGCGGTAGAGACCCCTTCGGATCTATCTGAGACTGTGAGGAGTCTCATGGCCGAACTACAAAGCTGCAAGGACAACAACGAGAAGTTGATAAAAGAGAAAGAGAAGAAAACGAAAATTAATGTAGTCTTGTTGTAGAGTTTATCCGACATACAAAGACAACTACAGCATGGACCTGACACCAGTCATGTGGACCAACGACAGACAAAGAGGAGTCAAAGTCCACCTAAGATACATAAACGTGGTCTTTTAAGTGGCCACACTGGGAAGATCACATCGAGAAAGGTTCACCCTGGAGATAGGGGACAAGCGTCAGACGATTCCTCTGGAAAGGAAACTGGCGACTCGAAGGGATCTTCTAGTAGAAGAACTAGTTCACATTCTCGAAGAAAATGGAAGAAAAGAAAGCATTCCAAAAGTCATAATCTCGAAGAATTCAAGAATGCCAAACCACCCTCTTTCGACAGTGAGATCAAGGAGGGAGAGGAGGCAGAGGCCTGGCTTCTTGGACTAAAGAAGTATTTCAGAGTCCATGACTTCTCAGAAAACTTGAAGACCCGAGTAGCCACTTTCAAACTGAATGGAAAGGTTTCCATTTAGTGGGAAGACCTTAAGAATGTGAAAGGGATTCATGAAGAATACCTATCTTGGGAACGATTTGAAAAATACTTCAGGAAGAAGTATATGTCGGAAAAGTATTTCGACGAAAAGACTAAAGAATTCTATGAACTCAAGCTGGTACAACTCACTATAGAGGAATATGTCAGCAGATTCCTTGCGTTGTTGAGGTACGTACCCTACATAAAAGCGGAAAAGGCAAAGGTGTAACGATTCATCAGTGGACTATCTAAGGACTATTAGAACATGATTGAGTTTGACAAGCCAAGGACCCTAGAAGACACTGTCTGAAAGACAAGATATTGTTATGAACAATTAGAGCTTAGGACAAAACCTCGTGAAGGCTAGAAGCATAAGAATAGTTCAGGATTCCAGAAAAAGGGATTTAAATCCCCAAGATTTAAAAACTATAAGAAGGATTCAAGGATGAGCTTTCTGACCTGAAGTGTACACTAGCAGAATTTCCCTTCCCAAAGCGAAAATAGACCTCTTGGATCAACCCCAGGAAAGACTAATAACCCAAAGAAAGAACCCTTGAAATGTTGGGGTTGTGGAGAAGAACATCTACCGAGGGACTGTCTGCACAGACAACAAAACAGTAGGATAATTTACAACGTCCAAGAAGCTAGCAATATCAATGACTTGCCCAGGAGTATGCCACAAATTTATGCAGTCGTGGATAATAAACAAGCCGACCACCAAGCTTCAGTGGTGGAGATGGAAGGTATGATCATCAACCATCTAGTGTCTATTTTAATTGACCTTGGTTCAAATTTGAGTTATGTGGACCCTCATGCCGTTGATAATTGTAAATTACAGCCACATAAACATGTCAAGTTGTGGTCGGTACAGTTAGCCACTGACACCAAAAGAAAGGTAGTGGAGTTCATACCAGCCTGCCAATTCACTATGGATGGATTTCCCACCCAAGCTACCCTTAACATACTACCCCTAGGATCGTATGACCTGTTCATTGGTATGGATTGGCTAGATGCATATAAAACTAAGTTGGATTGTTACCATAAAACCTTAGAATGTGTAAATGAAGAAGGGAAAAAGATAACCCTTCAATGGATCCAAAAACCTATCTCGGTGAGACGAATATCATCCCTTCAAATGAGAAAGTATTGCAGAAAGGGATGTCCTATATATGTGATACAGGTGTTGAAATCGATTGAGGATGACAGACCAAGCCTAGGACACCACCCCATACTAAGAGAGTATAGAGATGTGTTTCCAGAAGAGGTACCAGGTCTACCTCCAAGAAGGGACATTGACTTCTCAATAGAACTTTCACCAAGAGTGGTGCCAGTGTCTAGGACACCCTATAGGATGAGCACACCTGAGCTAGTCGAGCTTAAAATACAGCTAAAAGAAATGATGGACAAAGGTTATATCTGGCCCAATGTGTCTCCATGGGGAGCACCAGTCTTGTTTGTAAAGAAGAAGGATGGTACACACCGACTGTGCATAGATTATAGACAACTCAATAAGGTAACCATAAAGAACAAGTACCCCTTACCTAGAATCGATGACTTGTTTGATCAATTGGGAGGTGCTTCCATATTCTCAAAGATTGACTTAAGATCTCGATACCATCAAGTTCGAATCAAGGGTGAAGACATCCACAAAACCGCCTTTAGGACGAGATATGGTCACTACGAATTTGTGGTAGTACCATTTGGATTAACCAATGCCCCCCGCCACTTTTATGTTCTTGATGAACAATGTACTCAGCAAATTCCTAGACAAATTTGTACTGCTTTTTATTGCCAATATTTTAATCTACTCTGAGAATAGAGAGGAACATGAGGAACATCTTAGACTTGTGCTTCAAGTGCTAAGAGAACATCAGATCTATGCCAAATTTAGCAAGTGTGATGTTTTCCAAAAGAAAATACATTACTTGGGCCATGTCATGTCTGAAGAAGAGGTAGCAGTAGACCCTGACAAGATCAAGTCTATCATGGAATGGCCTACCCCAAAGGATGTTTCAAATATTAGATCCTTTATGGGCTTAGCGGAATATTATAGGATATTTATAAAAGGATTCTCCAAGATTGGTTGTCCAATCACTGCCCTCCAAAAAAAGGGGGCTAAATTCATTTGGACACCAGAATGTGAAGAAAGGTTTCAGTCCCTAAAATGCCTTATGACCCATGCACCCATGCTGAAGATCGTCAATCCCAAAAATGACTTCCTCATGTGTACAGATGCCTACAAGGAAGGACTCGAAGGATTCCTTATGCAAGGAGGAAGCATAGTTTTCTATGAATCCCATAAATTGAATGATCACGAAGTCAACTGTGTGACTCATGATCTAGAGTTGGCCGCCATAGTGCATGCCTTGAAAATGTGGAGGCATTACCTCCTAGGTAGGAAATTTGTACTTATGACAGACCATTGTGGATTGCAACACCTGTTTGACCAACCAAAACTCAATGCTAGACAAGCTAGGTGGATGGCCCTCCTTAGCGAGTTTGATTTCGAAATCAAACATATCAAAGGAAAGGAAAATAAGGTGGTCGATGCTCTTAGCAGAAGTATGAAAACAATTCACCTGGAAGCAGTGAGCACCTATGAGACGAATGTCAAGGAAAGAGTCAGGAATGCACAAGAAACAGACACATTCTTCCAGACCATGACCTCGTACCTGGAGCAAGAAACCACAGTGCTAAAGTATAAAGGCTACCAGATGCTAGATTGAGGTCTGCTAACTTACAAAAATAGATTGTATATTCCAAACTGTGACGACTTGAAGAGGTTCATAATGGATGAACTACATAAAAGACCATATATTGGTCACCTGGGATACCAGAAGATGATCACGGCCACCAGGAAACAATTCTATTGGAATGGACTGGAGAAAAACATAACTGAGTACTTAGCTAAATGTCTAGAATTCCAGCAAGTTAAAGCAGAACACCGGCACCCAGAAGGGTTATTACAACCTCTACCAATCCTGAAATGGAAATGGGAGACCATCTCCATGGATTTCATCACTGGATTACCACCATTGGCCAAACAGAATGACGCCATCATGGTAGTGGTGGAAAAATTAAGCAAGTCCACTCACTTTATTCCCATCAAATCGACTTGCAAGGTAATAGATATTGCCAACATATTCATGAAGGAGATATTCAGACTACACGACATGCCTAAGGAAATCGTGTCTGACAGAGACACGAAATTTACTTCAAACTTTTGGAAATCCTTGATGATTGGTCTGGAGACCAAATTATTGTTTAGCACAGCCTATCATCCTCAAACCGATGGATAGACGAAAAGAGTGAACCAGATATTAGAAGACATGCTAAGGATGCATGTAATGCATCAACCTAAAAAGTGGGAAGATTACCTGCCACTGGTGGAGTTTTCCTACAACTATGACTACCAAGAATCACTGAAGATGAGTCCTTTCGAAGTCCTCTGTGGTAGGTCGTGCAACACTCCAGTCAGTTGGAGTAATACCGTGAACAGAATTACAATCATACCTGACATGTTGAAAGAAATGGAACAACAAGGGATTCAGATAAATCAAAATATGAAAATAGCTCAGAATAGACAGAAAAGTTATGTTGACGAAAAGAGAACCCCCGAAGAATTCAAGACGGGAGGCCACGTCTATCTCAGAGTTAGGCTAAAGAAGAGTTCTCTGAGGATGGGAGAATGTGCCAAATTGGCACCTCGGTATTGTGGACCCTTTGAAGTCTTAGATCGAGTGGGACCGGTAGCCTATAGGATAACACTACCTCCCACAGTAAAGGCACATAATGTTTTCCATGTTTCCTTATTGAAGAAATATATACATGATGCTAATAATATAATTGACTGGTATGTGATCCAGGTGGAACTGGAGGGAGAGTTCCTTCCAGAACCCCAATGCATACTAGACAGGAAGGAAAACTCACTCAGGAACTGAACCATTGCGCAGGTCAAGGTGCAGTGGAAACACTTTGGCCCAGATGAGGCTATGTGGGAAATGTAAGATGCCATGAAACATGCATATATGATTTTGTTTACTTTTGTTCATACATGTCATGTTGATAGATAGAACATCGAGGAAGATGTTCCTTTAAGGGGGAGGGAATTGTAACACCTTGTTTCCCCCAGTCTGTAAATATAACTATATTGGCCCGGGAACTATGGAAAACTCAAAGGTGTGAATGTTTGATTTGATGGACCTTTGTATAAAAGGTCTATGAATGTAAATTTGTTATGAATATCTGTGGCATGACTACTGGGAAGGGGATGTGCTAAAAGAGACCACGATTGCTAATGAAAAGGTGGTGTAAGGGACCCAGAGCGGTTGCATTAACTTCAACCGAACCAGTACCATATTGGTTTTACTTGCTCAAGACCAAAACAACTCTCTGACCCGTGAATGAATTTTAGTCAGGATGGTAGGTGGGGAGGCTCCTCAAGAGTTAATGAGGGGATGGGACGGACCGCCCATCTGTAAGGATCTCAAACCTAACCAGGGATGGGGAAATTCGCACCACACACAATCTTGCTAAGGGATGCAAGAAAGAAAATGTGGGGGTGGGTAGATGGGAGGGAGAGAGAAAAGGTTTCGGAGGAGAGTCGGAGCTCTCGGATGAATTCAAGAGAAGGAGAGTAACCTTCATCCTCGTATATCCTTCTGTATCAGGAGACAGAGAGTAACCTTCATCCCTAACTTTCGTTGAGCTGGAAGTAAGAGATGGAATCTCAGAATATCGTGGTCTAATCTTGGGGTGGCCAGTGATAAATCTGTTGGGAGTGACTGAGCCTATGGTTGGGTGGAAACGAGCACCCCTCTTAGCAGTCTCATCATGCCTTGTGGTTCTAATAAGTGTTTTATGCCTTATATTTTGAATTGAATATCATGGATACATGCTCATGTTTATACACCCATAAATGGTTTCAGTATGGAATGATTGTCTGGTGTTTTAGATTGGAAATGATGTATGCATGTGTATACTTATATGCCATAGTTGGCTTCTATATAAAATGATTAAGTCCGGAGAATGAGTTTGTTCCACTGAGAATCGTACCATCTGCTTGATTCTCATGATGTTCTAGTTTAATTCCTCAAAAGCACCTTCCCCAGGGAATTGCATCATATCTCAGATTCGGAATAAGCTCCTTGGTATGGCTACCGCTACGGTAAACCCACGAGTTTACCTTTCCTCAGTGCATAGTTCCTAACTCGGTGAGTTAGGAAGGCACTTCATTCAGGCCAATAGCCTAGGGACTTTGAAACATACTCGAGCCCTTACCCAGAAACCTGACTAAGAGTAGGGATAATTTGTCCAAGAATCATATGAAGGTTCAAGTGACCTAGGTCTGGGAACCCTGCGCAAGAAGGAGTTAGTTTTTGAAGGTTTCGGAGCCGCAGAAGCTCGAAGCTCTGAGAGGTTGAATTTCGTTTCCCAAGTTTAGAAAGGATAGCGAGTTCAAATAGCAAAAGGGAATATCCTTTCATTTGGGAGACGAACGGACGATATCCTTCAAGAAGGATCTGAGGTCTGTCACGACCATTAGATTTGAAGAGGGAGAATAGGCGTTAACGCCTCGACTCCTTCAGTCTTCGCAAGTAGTGATGAAATCTAGACCGTAGATCCAAGGATCTATCGGGACCCTCCTTGACCATCCATCGTAAGAAGACACATGGCGAGACATCATCATTTCGCTGACTCGCTACTGAAAGAATTCAAAGGGTAGAGTTTTGTGAACTCGCGAGACCCGAACTCGCGATTTGATCTGAACCGTCAGACCACAGAAGAGCCATGACCATTGATCTAGGTGAGGGGATATCGGGAGTTCAGGGATCGGGCTTTCAAAAGATAGGCATTGGGTTGTGTTCCAACTTCGTGAAACGCAAAGTCCTGACAAGTTCGGAGAATAAGCCCCAGGTCATGGCGACCAGTCGTATGGGTGGAATATTAAGGGAGGACCTAATGGAGATCGGGATTTCAGGGAATGGAGAGTCAGAGCTAGCTCATGTTCATTATCCCGATATGAAAAATCGTGACACGGTCACTGTCGTCGATCGAGGGGATAGGACAGGACCGTATATCTGGCCTTGGAGAGAAACTGGAGGTCAGGGATTTGGGGAAAAAAGAGTTAGGATTGACTCGCATGCAGATGTACCGAAGTCCCGAAATGTGAAGCACCTTTTTATAGGCATGCGGTCACAACCTGTGGTTGCATAGGTGAAGCTCGCGCCTTGTGCATGATCGCGTTGGTGGGGTTTCAATAGGGCATGTGGATCAAATAGCAGGATTTCAGCAGGAAATCGAAGAGCTAATCCGACTCGTGAACGAAATTTTTTATTTAGTTCTCGCACAAAGCGTGGGGTTGTTACAACACGGTTCTTAATTGTGACGTAGAGAAGAGATGTTAGGAAAAAACACACATTCAATGTTGTTAATTGATTGATAAATAGAATAAAATGTACCTTTTTTAAACTCTTTCTGGTTGTGTTGCATCTTCATTGCTTATGGATTTACCTTTTACACTTTTGTCCATTTTCCTGGTTTTAAGATATAAATTAGTTCAAGTATATTTAGGATAACAAAGTTAAAACTTTGAAAAATGTTGATGTATTAATAATGGTAGAGTAAAAAAGAAAGATGAATTTAGAGATACTTACTTTGTTCTTATTTCTTGTATGCTTTTGCAAAACAGATCATCATATAGCCTTCTACAATGAATATGTTTTTCATGGTGTTTTCTTGTATTCTTTTGGTCAAAGATGTTTTTCAAGTTGCTTTCTTGTATGATTTTGGTGAAATATATAGTAAAAAGCAAAATATCATCATATACCCTTCTCCAATGAATATGATTTGCAAATTGTTGTCTGAGAAGTGAATAGGTTTAAACAATAATGCATAGCTAATGTATTATCTATTTGCAACAAAATCACTTAAAATGTAGTGAAGCTTGAACCGCCTCATGATTTCTCCAATATGCATTTGAAATATTGACTTCACATTGTTCAATGGAAAAATTTGTCCAAATGTGGCCAGCCATGGGTATATTTTTGGGGACAAAGTTATTTGTTATTTCTTGTAATTGCTCTGATTGCATTTACTTTAATAGATGCTTTCTTTTCTGGCGATTTGAATGAATGTCAATTTTGAAATCTCCAATGATTATGATAATACAATTACTATGTATTGATTGTGCTTTAGCCATTGCAATTACTTCAATAGTTGATGAAACAGATGCAAGTGGTGCAACATATACATTTATTATGCATATTCTGCATTGAAAATATATATCTAATAAAACAAGCTCAGTTTTGTTATTACAATTTTTTTTTGTTGATGTGATGTCTATGTTTTTTTCTATGCAAGTAAGTACTCCGTGAATATAATTTGTTGTGTTGAAATTGAATTTGGAAAATTCATTGTTTGTTGGTGCAAAGTTTAGATGTGTTTCTTGGATGCAAAGGATCATACTATTCATCAGATCTTTGTCATGTACAATGTCATTGATATGAGCATATGGAGTTTGTGTATTCAAATTTGCAACCAATAAAGTAATCACATTTGTTATTGGTGTTTGTATATATTCCACATTGCATTTGTTGTTAAGCATTTCATTTCTTCTACTATTTTCTTGTTCACATGAAAATTCTTTTATGTTAGTTTATCGACAAGATATAATGATTCCATTGTTTTGACACATGATAATGTTGTGTATACTAGTCCATGTGTCGATATATGAATTGGATCAAATGAAAGTCCATCTAATGTCAAGCCTTGCGATCGATGTATTGTTCTAGCACAAGCTAGTTGTATTGGGAATTACTTTCGTACTGTAATTTGAGAGCTTTTGCTATTAGATGTCAGTTTTTTTGCAATGTGTAGTATTGGGGTCCAAGTTGAGGAGATATCTTTGTCGTACATTTGATGATACTTGTTCCTTTTCAATTTACCAATGTTTGGATTTACAAAGTCTATCCATATTACATCCACATTTTTCTTTTTTTTCGTATATATTTTTCATTTTCCATCGGCGCCATTAACAAGGCCATCTTCTAGGTTATAGTTTCCAACATATAGCTCAAAGAGAACATTATAATTGATTAGAATTTATAGTGGAAACATTATTGCATTCTCATATGGTGCATAACGTACTTTCTTAATTTCATGTTTGTCAGTGGCATCAAGAACTATTAGTTCTTCATTTACATATGACACCATGTTTTGATTATGCTTTTGTACATCCTTGTTCCTATAAAAATGATCTGGGATATTTTCATTGATGTGACTTATTAAAGAATTGTATTAAATGAGCATAAACTGAAATGCATCATAAAGAAGGAAAAACTCAATAATGAAGAGACATAAGCATCAAATCTAAACACAAAAACTTGATAACGGAGTTCATCCCTGGTGGACTACGTCGTCGATTCCTACTCTCAAATGGGTAGACCTTTTTATTAACTCAGCAAAATAATTTGGAAAAATACATAAGTATACCTCATTGTGGAGTTAAGTTGCAGAATCTTTGCTCATATCAGAAAACAAACATCACCATTGAATTCGTGGTGTCAAATTACCCAAACATGACTGTCTCCACACCTCGATCTTAGTTTGGCACTTTCAGGCCCATGAGGAATTTTGCCTCGATTTTTGTGCCTTCACTTGCAATTAATTCATCGAAAATATTCTCAAAAATCGTGCCATGTCCATACGACCGCGCCCTGTTCTGACCCCCAAACTCTAGCAGAAATTGCCTTTTAAATAAAAACTCGGGCGGATGTACCAACATAGGTCGTTGGCCTAGTGGTTGGCGGATACTATTTA
>JZKD02S1663047.1:709024-722959 GCA_000966675.3 Picea glauca
TAGCCAAATATATCGGTCACCAGCTTGGCGGACCATTGGGTCGGATATGGCAAACCAACATTCCTTTTTGGCGCGATTTTTGGTGGAACAGAAATGGCGGATCAGATAACTTTGGCGGTGTTTTTATTTTGGTGAAACGATTGACCATATGGCCAACCTCTTTCAAATTTTTAAATTCAGTTGCTAGCCCTCATTGGGAATATTCCCAGTGCCACGTGCCAGCCCATGACTAGGGCACGTGGCGGCCACTCATTAGCCCACATCATCAATCTACACAGTCACTACTGTTATCAGGCTAATTGTTAAGTGTAGACACAAATCAATCCCCCTAGATTCACTACGAAACTAGAACAAAACAAGACAGTACACTACTCTTTCCTTAGTTTTCAATTATCAAATGGGAAAGGGATCTAGAAGATCCAACTTCACCGATGCAATCTAATCTCCGTCACGAGGCCTGTGATGAAATATTTGCAAATAGACACAAGCCAACGAAGATAATAATAACAAAGTCTATTTGATATGAAACTATTTATGTGATCAAGGAATCATACAATATGGACAAATAACATTCATATAGGAAAGAAAAGTATATATGTATTAAAGAATGTGGAAGAAAGATACAACCAGATGCCCTGATGTTGTTAGGTTCCTTCCAACAAATCCTTGCTTCCCACGCACTTCTTGCTCCAAGGATTCTGAGACCATGTATCTAATAGTTACTCTCAATCTATCTTGACAAAGCAAAGCTCAAAGCCAATCTAACCAAGCTAACAAGCTCAAGAACTTTCGAACCCAATCAAACTAACTTTCTCCATGAGAGATCCTCTCCTTTTATAAGTTGAATAGGATAAGGTGAGCAGGTTAGGATGATCCCACTAAATCATTAAAGCGAGTAAGATCCAAACAATTCGGAGGCCACCTCACCATAGAAGCTTCTCCTTCTAGAAACATCAAGAAGATGCTCATTTTTCCCACGTACAGGAATTTTTGCACCCTAGCTATAGAGCAACCTGCGAAAACTTTGCAACCTAGCTATAGAGAAAGGTGCGGAAATCAGGCATTTTCGCACCCTGTGTATAGTGCAACCTGCGGGAATCATCCTTAATAGGGTTTTTACAAAGGAAAATACAAATTTTTCTCTTAGGGAAAGTTCTTCTACCTTCTTTATTCAGGAATTCAGGCCACTGACCCCTCTGACGGCAACAGATAGGTTTACATCATTAACGGTCATAAGGGTGACAAAAATAATGTGTAACAGAGAGCCTCCCAAAGTATGAAGTTAGAACAGAGTGATAGATGAAATACTTTGTCAAGTGTGTGTAGGGAGCAAGAAACATGTCAGTCAGAAACCTGCCAACAAACAAGGAAATATAGTACAATAATATATCATCATTAAGGTAGGCATTCCCATACTCATAATATAAATTACTCAAAGCATAAATGTCGACATGCGAAGATCCATGTCAAGTAAAATAGGTCATGGCCACCAAACATACACTGTGGATCCATGCCAATATGACTCAAATCTGAACATAGCCACCAAAAATACATTGTGGATCTATGTGTTAAAGACTCAAATTTAAACATAGCCACGAGACATACAATATGGATCTATGCAACATTACAAAATGAATATACTCCAACGCAACCTGAATCTATCAGAAAAGATTCAGGGTCTTCATCTCCACCACTCTATAGTACGAATCTAACCATGCGAATACATGTGCTGAAGTCAAACATGGCAAAAACCACTTGATTACTGGTCATCATTGTATATCATTAACAAGTGCGAGGGAAATCACCATTAATGTCAATGACTCCCAAGGTACTCTAGTACAATCCAACGAATGTGAATTAATGAGCTGAAGTCGAACACTCGTCGGAATCTCCCGATTAGGGGTCAATGATGAAAACCCACTATCGAAAGTGACGAAACCTGCCATTGAGGTATGCAAGTTCCAAGGTACCAATTAGTTTCTAACTAGATAATGAGTTGAAGTCGACAGGAAAAGACTCGTCACAGGAGGGCCTTAATGTATCCCACATAAATGACATGAAACGGGTAACAATATTTGAAGTAGATCAGGGTAACAAGTGATTTAGGACTGACTCAGGGATGGTCGATGCAATAGAAGGCTTAAGGACTGTAGAAATGGCCGACGCAATAGAAGGATTTCCAGGTTGAACTTCTCTTTGAACATATTGACGACATGACAACTGTATTGGAAACATTGACTCAACAATAGGGATCACATGCCAATTTGTAATCTTATAAAGGGGTATGATCAAGAGACAAGTGGATTTTCCAACCTAGACACAAAGCGAGTGAAAGGGTGTCATGTTCAAAAGCAACTCTTCCATAGAATAAAGGTTTAGATACATTTATTTCCCAATTTTTCCCCCACCATTTCTGGCGAGTACCTCTTTATTTTTACACAAGCTTGAGGAGGATAACATATTCTTGAACTGTAAGCTCATCCTTCAAATGAGTCCTTCTGAGTATTTTTAACAAACCCTAGGAAGGAGTGGTTCGAGCCCATATGGGTCTTTCGATGTTTGTTTAACGAGTCCAAAGAGAGAAAACTCAGGGGTTTTCATGTTTAGAGAGTCTGAAAAACACTTAAAGAGAACTCTCTCAGCTCCTTTTTCGTAAATTAGTTTAATGGACCGAAAAAATGATCAACTATCGCCCATCAAACGTTTTCTTCAAATACTTTTACGAGCGTGAAAATAACAAGGTCGCTTGACAATATTTTTTTGTTTACGGAGCGTGAAAAGAGCTTAAAGGATACTCCATAAATTTCATTTTTAGTGTTATCATGACGAGTACGAAAAGACAACAAAAGTATACTCGGTTGCATTCTCGTTGATTTTCAAGCACGAGAACAAACAAAGACTAAGCTTGGGATTTTTTTCATTTTTACGCAAGCTTAAAACCAAAACAAAACTATGCTTGGGATATATTTTATTTTTATACAAGATTAAAACTATCCAAAACTATGCTTGGACCTGGCTTCATTTTTACACAAGATTGAACCAGAGGAAACTATGCATGAGGTAAGTGGTTTCATTATTACACATGCTTGAACCATAGAAAACTATGCTTGGACTTCCCAACGCGTAACACAGGGATGGTAGGTACTTAGCCCCCAGCTTAAGAAGCTAGTGGTTTAACTTCAGCATGAAGTCCAGAGGTTGGAAGCATTGCCCCCCAAGCTTCTATTCTTCCAACTGCAAAGGAGGATGAAACGAAGCTTCAAATACAAGACGAAGGACTTGACTCAAACAGAGAGGGGGGAATTGTTTCATTTTTTAATGAGCTTGACACAGGAATAAGAACTATGCTCGTGAATCCGGGTTCAATCCCCAGACCTTTGTTTTATTTTTAATGAGATTGACACAGAAACAGGAACTATGCTCGTAACCAATGTTTCATTTTTTAATGAGGTTTCCATAGAGACACAAAAAACTATCCACGTAACCTCTATTTCATTTTTTAACGAGCTTGAAATCAGAAAACCATGCTCATAGTCGGGTTCATTTTTTAACAAGCTTGAAATCAGAAAACCATGCTCAAAGCTGGTTTCATTTTTTAATGAGCTTGAAATCAAAAAACCATGCTCCTAGATGGGTTCATTTTTTAACGAGATTGAAATCAGAAAACCATGCTCATAGCTGGTTTCATTTTTTAATGAGCTTGAAATCAAAAAACCATGCTCAAAGATGGTTTCATTTTTTAATGAGCTTGAAATCAAAAAACCATGCTCAACTTCTGCTTGATCACGGCTTCCAAGAGGATAGTGCTCTGGAAGGACACCATGTCAAGGGAAAAAACTCGGTCATGGCTTCCAAGAGATCTTCACTTGATGGAAGAAACATACTTTGGAAGGAACACATGTCGAGGGCCACAATAGGGGTAAAGAGATCAAGCTCCAATAGCCCTACCAAAGAGATCACCATGTCAACTACCGGATCTAGGTCATAAGAGATTGAGCATACAGTGAGAGGCTCATATGCATCGACAGCTGAAGGCATGGGAGAAAACACCACATAATTGACCTATGGAGGGGGTGATATCGTCTGCATATAAGAACCGTTTAGGGAAGTCATTGAGTTGACGGTCAAGTCAGGGCCAACAAACGAAAGTTGATCAATAGTCACCACTCTTTCATCGTGAGGGAAATATATCACACAAAAAAGAGTGGACACAATAGATTTCATGGCATAGACACAATCTATCCCAAGGAGTAAATCGAACTCCAAGGGGTCTTGGACTACCATGACATCGAAAAAGACAGTTTTCCCTCCCAAAGTTACAGGAAACTGAGGAAGTGCCCCTAAAGGGTGACTGGTTCTTATGTTAAAAGCAAATAGAGTCTGGGTAACTGGCACAAGCTGAGGATAACCCAAATCTTGCCAAGCAAGAGCGGACAAAATACTCACAGATGAACCTTCATCTATCAGCATCTGGGGAACGTCCCGACCACAAACCTGTATTGTAATCTTGAAAGGAATGTGAGAGGGAAGATGAGGTCCAGTTAGCACATCCCAATTGAAAAGGATGGACTCATTACTTGGAGGGGGTTCTACGGGAGAAGGAGGAATGCCCCCTACCATAGTAGATTATGTATCAACGAGAAAAATGTGGGCAGTATCGGGTTTACTCTCTAGCGGGAGAGTAGGATCAACTGATGATGAGATCAGATCGACCACTTGGGTTTCATTATCCAAGTGGAGAATGGGGTTGACGGGCAGAAACAGATCGACCGCTTGGGTTTCACTCTCTAATGGGAGAGTGGGATCGACGGAAGATGGGACCGGATCGACCACTTCGTCAACTGGTTCAACTAAGGACGTGACCAGATTGACTACCTGATCAATTAGATTGACCGATGAAAGGATTGGATTGATCATTCCATCAACTACAGGTGGGTCAAGAGTAAGCTTACGATAAGCAGCTGGAAGTTGAGGTTGTGAAATAGTCATGTCTTCGAGGAATTTCAAGGCTTTGTCCATATGAGGGCAAAGGTGAGTTAGATGACTCCCTTTGCATAACATACACGGGAACTTGACTCTACTTTTCTTTTTCCCAACTGTATTTTGACTAGTTGATGGGAGTTCATCAGCATGTTGTTCAGGGGCTGACGACATGGGCTGGCAAGGGTGTGTAGACCAAGCTTCTATAACCTTGGATAGACCAAGGCAATCCTTAAGAAGATGGCTACCCTTACAAAGCCTGCAAGGGTACTTGGTCTTACGGGTTGTTCGGGTGATCTTGACATCATTGACACTCCCAGCATGATTAACAGTAACTAGTTTCTTTCCAACATATCTGACAGTGGTTGGAAGTTTGGACCCTTGATTATTTTTCTTCTTCTTATTCTTTTGTTTCTTCTTCTTCTTATCCACCGAGTTACTAGATTCAGAGCTTTCACTCTGCGAAGAAGATGAAATGGAAGAAGACCTTTCAAGTGAATAAGGTGAAGAAGATCTTACTGGTGAAGATGGTGAAGGATCAACATGAGGTTGATGTTCTTGGGGGGAAGTGCTTACGACTAAAGCACTTACTGTATTCGGGATTACCTGAGTGGAAAACAACCACAGCAACAATCCAATCGTGAGACCTGGAAGGCTCAAAGTAGCGATGTGAGGAGGACCAATGTTTCCATAAGAAGGAAAAAAAAAAGGTTCCCCTGGAGTAGGGGTTCATTGGTCACTCCGGGAACTGACGCCATTTAAACAAAAATCCACTCTAGAGTCTGCTAGGGAAAATAAATAGCACATGCTAAAAATATAGTAAGAAAGCAAGAAAACAAAACCTTCTCACAATGAGCACACTAGTTGGTGATGAAATCCAACGTCACAGGGACAATGTAAGAAGGGGATGATATAGAGTGGGTGGAACGGACTTACACCCTGGTGCAAGTTCCCACGCATAATTGTGGGTATACCCTCCAAGGAGCCCAAGTGAGTCTGGCCATCGTCGATTCCAGGTATCGTGAAAACTTGCCCCTCCACAGTCATCTCATGTAAAGACCCTAAAGAGATAGGCCACTAAGGTTACCAACTATAACAGTGATGCCTAGGGTAAGAGTCGACAGTCCGATCCACGCACAAGGGTAGGGTATCTAGCCCGAAATCAACTTGAAAGGCTTCCACTCATCCTTGTGGGTATACCTTCAAGTGACCCCCATAATACGTGCAATCTCTACACCAAGACCAACAAAGTAGGGTAAGTAACTATGTCGGTCCTAATGCGACCTTGTGATTGACCCTTGTGTTAGAAAGGCTTCCTAGGACAAAATGTAGCAAGTGGATTTCACTGCTCCCTAATGCAAGATTCTATGTTTGTTTGCAGCTTTGAAAATTTATCTTTCACACCTATTCCAAATCCCTACAATTAATCTAATGTAGGTTTGCTACCAGAAAATATAAAAATGTCTAATCAATTTTTATAAGTGCTTTATTTTTAAGGTTGTTGTTACTCAAGAGGAAAATGGTGTGGAATAGATGATGTTTTGACTGACTCTAAACAATGCAAAGAAACGAGGATGCAAATATTTCACTTCGATGAAAGCTATATTACGAGAAGGAGAAAACGTTTATCATTCCCAGCTGCACAATGTCCCAAATTTTTTTATTAAACTCATCAATATTAATATCTTCAAGAAATCAGACAAAGAGACTGCACACCAATACATGATTCACGGCCCCCAGAATTCAAGACCAAAAAATGCCAAAAACCATGCAATTTCACTACTTCAAATGCAAGGATGCCCCCAATATAATATAACGCAAGAAATAAGATTTTTTGTTTCAAAGAGACACTAAAAGCAAGAGCGAGTTTCCTCAGAACAAAAAACAACCCAAACTAAGTTTCTCTTTTAACACGAATTATTCAGAAAAAAGAAATGTTCTTTCACTAAACAATTCTAAAGAAAAACAATGCTTTGTAACAGAAAGACACTCAAAGGAAGAGATCAAATCTTTCAAAAGAAAACAAAGAAAAAATAAGGCAAAGATGGCTAAAAATAGATTCAAATTTTGTCAAGCAGACTGTAATCAGACCCAACAAATCACCCCATAATCATATCATAGATCTGGGCATGGAAAACCATCAAAAAACAAAAAAAATTACAATCGTCGCAGGCTAGAAGACTGACACAGTGCATAAATTCTTGATCGTCGCAGGCCAGATATGGGTAGGGTGTGGAGTTTTCGCATTGGTCTAAACAAATAGGGTGTGGAAATCCTAAGTCGTCGCACTATCCCTCAAAGTAGGGTGTGGAAATCAAACAAAAATAGAAAAAAATAAAAATTAAGAAGGTTTTCCGGTGAAGTTTAACAGTCAGAGAGTCAAGTTGGATCTCCCAGTGACTCAGAAAATAGAAACCAAGAAATCAAAGCAAGAAAGCAAGAAAAACTAGGAAAACAATTTGTTCCCTAGTGTAGTCGCAAATTTTGTTATCGGGCTAATTGTTAAGTGCAGTCACAAATCAATCCCCCTAGCTTCACTACAAAACTAGAACAAAACAAGACAGTACACTAATATTTCCTTAGTTTTCAATTATCAAATGGGAAATGGATCTAGAACATACCTTTTAAATATTTAAGATCCAACTTCGTCGATGCAATCTAAGCTCCGTCACGAGGCCTATGAAGAAATATCTACAAATAAACACAAGCCAACGAAGACAAGAATAACATAGTCTATTTGATATGAAACTATGTACGTGATCAAGGAATCATACAATATGGACAAATAACATTCATATAGGAAAAAAAAGTATATATGTATTAAAGAATGTGGAAGAAAGATACAACCAGATGTCTTGACATTGTTAGGTTCCTTCCAACAGTTCCTTGCTTCCCACGCACTTCTTGCTGCAAGGATTCTGAGACCATGTATCTGATAGTTACTCACAATCTATCTTGACAAATAAAAGCTCAAATCCAATCTAACCAAGCTAACAAGCTCA
This sequence comes from Picea glauca, assembly GCA_000966675.3. Taxonomy (NCBI): domain Eukaryota; kingdom Viridiplantae; phylum Streptophyta; class Pinopsida; order Pinales; family Pinaceae; genus Picea; species Picea glauca. The sequence goes on from JZKD02S1663047.1 coordinate 717,007, forward strand.
AGAACTTTCCAACCCAATCATGTAATGGAAATCGAGCACACACAAAAACCAAGATAACTTGAATAAGGTTATCTGTTTTTATTCAATCAATGAAATAAGAGAGCAAATAGATTTCTTATATAGGTTACAATCAAGTAGAGTCAAACCACTTTATGAATGTGGGATAAAGTGAAAATATAACCTAAAAGAAAATATCTGACCTAAAAGCAAATAAATTAATCTAAAGTCACTTTGACTTTATTAATGCCTAAGTCTAATTTCTAATTGACCATTATAAACTGATATTTAATTTAACACCCTCCCTTAATGGTCAATCTACTCACTACACCAAGTTTCTTTCAAAATTTTACATGCTTTTAGGGACCCAAAGACTTGGTGAAAATGTCTGAAGTTTGATCCTCTGTAAGACAATACTGCAGCTCAATAGTTCCATCTTCTACAAGTTGTCTGATGAGGTGACAGTGTGTATCAACATGTTTGGTATGCTCGTGGAAGACTGGACTCTTGGCAAGTTTCATTACCCCTTGATTATCACAGAGAAAGGGTGTACGCTCTCTCTGCTACATCTGCATATCTGATAACATCCTCTTGAGCCAAACTGCCTTGCATGCACCTTTCAATGCTCCTCGATACTTTGCTTATGTTGATGAAAGGGCGACTGCATGTTGTTTCTTGCTGGTCCATGTGACTACACTCGTGCCAAGGCTGAAGACATATCCAGAAGTGGATTTTATGTCATCAACAGAACCTGCCCAATCTAAATCCGTATACCCACACAACCTCAGGTCCTTGCTCCTGCTGTACAGAATACCAAAGTCAAGTGTCCCTTTCACATATCTCAGCACTCGCTTCGTTGTTGTCTAGTGCTCTACTTTCGGCACTGTCATAAATCTGGAAATGAAGCTCATAGCGAAACTCAGATCAAGTCTAGTGGTTGTAAGATATATCAAGTTGCCCACTAGTTGTCTGTATAGTGACTCACTAACTGCCTTTGAGTCAATCTTGGCTGAAAGTTTCATCCCTTTCTCCATAGGTGTAGAGGAGATTTTGCAATCCTCCATCCTGAACTTATCCAACAAACTCCTAGCATACTTTGCTTATGAGACAAAAATGTTGCTCCCTGTTTGCCAAACTTCTACACCCAGACAATAGTGTAGGAGGCCTAGATCTGTCATGTCAAATGCTCTGCTCATGTTGGATTTGATCCATGTAATTGCATCTTCCTCACTACCTATAATAATGATATCATCCACATAAACAACTAGAAGAATGATCTCATTAACAACTCTTTTGTCATATAAGTTGGAATCTGAAGGACTCTGCTGGAACCCTTGCTGAACCAAATACCTGTCAATCTTGATGTACCACGCCCTCGGTGCCTGTTTCAGACCATATAGAGCCTTCTTTAGTCTGCAAACTAGATGCTCCTTCCCTGCAACCTGAAACCCCTCTGGTTGGCACATGTATACCACTTCCTTCAAATCTCCATTGAGGAAGGCACTTTTCACGTCCATCTGGTGGACCTTCCAACCTTGTTGTGTTGCCATGGCTAGAACAAGACGAATAGTGCTCATCTTCATTGTAGGAGCAAAATTCTCCTCATAGTCAATGCCTTATTGCTAAGAGAATCCTTTCACAACTAACCGTGCTTTGTACTTATCAAGTGTACCATCTACCTTGTACTTGACCTTGTACACCCATTTGCAGCCAATGGGTTTCTTCCCTGGTGGAAGAGCTATGAGATCCCAAGTCTGATTTTTCATCAAACTTTCATGTTCAGCCTCCATGGCCTTTTCCCATTCAGGTCTTCCTTTTGCTTCCTTGAATATCTGAGGCTCATAGATCTCCTGAATATTGACCATAATAGAAATGTTGACTATGTCCGTCTGTTGTTTACTCTTACCTCGTGATGATCTTCCAGACGTCATTGAAGATTCAGGTGTCAAGCTTCCGATAGTTCCACCTGAAGGGCAGAAAGATTGTGAGCATGATGATGAGGAGTTAGAACAGGATGAGTCTCCTAGGTCAGTTAGATCAATACATTCTGAAGAAAGAAGCCCAAGTCATGGTGGAAATACTGACTCAGCAGTATGGATGTTGACTCATCCCTATTGATTGGGCTAAGTTGACCAAAATTTTGACCGCGAATATCTTTTGATCCGTAACTATGTTTGATGAGTCGTTTACGTCGTTGGAAAGCTTGTGACATGCTCTTCGCGATGATGAAAATTTCACTGAGTTTTGAGAACTTTGAAATTTTTCTCTTTCTCTATCTGTTGAGGCCATTTTGAGCTTCTTAAGTTGCTTTAGCGAATTCTGAGTTATCCTTAGTCTCCTATGGATCCCTTTTGGATCAAAAACATGTATGGAAATAATCGATCTAATGGAGCTTGTCTATGGAAATGATCGTTTATATATTCTATGTCTTCGTCAAATTGTTGATTCATTCGCATTTTGTTAAGGATTTCGACAATGTTTTTGTCTTTTTGGTGCATTGTAGTTTGCAACTCATTTCATTTTACTTTTTATTTCCAAAAGTGGTATGGTGTTTTTTCCTTCTCTACGGTTGGATACTCAAAGATTAGATAATCTCTGATAGGTTGTGATTGGAATAAGTCACCTAAAAATATTATATCAATATTTCCAAAATAGGCTAATGGGCTAGGCTTTATTTCTCGTAAATGTTTGTCAATTTGGTACAAGAATATTGCACCTATTAAGGATGCCTCATCATTAAGTATTACATGGAGTTGTTGGCAATGTTTTGTTAATGTGTCTAATTTTTCACTTTTAAGGGAAAGGTATTATGATTTGTTGAATAGCATGTGAAATGCAGAGTGCAGTGTCACACCACCTGCATTGAATGTTTCCTTTCTCGTATATGTTGTTATGATTCCTGTCACTTTCATTGGGTCATATTCCAAAATGTTATTGTACATGCACATTAGGGAATAGAAAATTGCTTTCGCAGTAAATGTTTTCCCAATACCAACACCTCCTACCAAGAATAAGTGTACTAGTTGATTTGGATCTCTTTTTTCAGGTGTTAATATATCCTTCACTATATTTGATTGTTCTCTATTTAGCAATCTCATCATTTGATAGAATTCTTCTTCTTTTAATATATGTGGTTATTTTACAATTTGGTAAGGTCTTTCAACTATTGATTTTGCATTTGTAACCTTTTGTAAATATTCAAAATGTGATTTGATGTTATACTCTTGATAACATGCATCGACATCTATTTCTTTATCTTCACTATATATATATATATATATATATATATGTGTGTGTGTGTGTGTGTGTGTGTGTGTGTGTGTGTGTGTGTGTGTGTGTGTTGAACAAATCATTATCTTTGTTCTCAATTTCATCTATTATGTCGTCAAAATCACTCCATGATGTTATAATTTTGTTGGTGAATTTTTGTTCATTGCATTTTATGATTTCTTTAAATCTTAGATATGCATTTTTCCAAGTTGAGTATTGCTATTTGAAAATGTTTTCATCAAAGCAATATGGAATGTACAACGTCATTTTTTCTTTGTAAGAGTTATCAAAGTCCTTATGTTTATTGTACTTCACATATCTTATGACATATGTTGTGTCACAATTTCATCGCTTATTGCATTTTATTGTGTAGCATGATGCAAACTCTTCTAAGCATGTATGTTCAATTTTTTCAGGTCATTGTACATAGTGTTCGATGATCAATAGGCATGCTATGTTTTCTTAATCATCCGGTTCACGTTCCAATTCTTTTGGTGTTTTTAGTATAAATGCTCATTCATATTTTGGTGAAGTACTAAGAAATATACATTTTCTTGAGCTAGTATTAAGTGGCAATGACAATACTATATATACAACTTGTTTTGCAGACATTTGTTTCAAGTTTAGTAAATCTTTTCCAAGTCTTGTAATGGTTTCTATCACATCAACATCATTTTTTTAGAATCATTCTATATACGTTTAAACATTGACGTCATTATACTTTCTAGTTTTGGCATATATGAACTACAATATGTAGTTGCAACGTATGAGTCAAGTACAAATTGAGCATTAGTATCTGCATTCCAAATCATTCGAATATCTTGGGAAAATTTGTTAGTCCATATGTCTATTGGTTTCCTTTCCAATAAAATTATTGTTCGATTTAGACTACATTGAATTGCATGGATGTAGTCATTCCTTGTTATACCTAATTTGTCCAAGAAACTATCAAATGTATATGTTTCATCATGATTCATAGTTTCTAGGGTATCGAATATCAATTTTGCATTTTCTTTTGTAGTTGCATTGTCATATTTCATAGGTTCAAGGATTTTTGTTTTTCTCAATGGTGGAATCGGGAAATTGAACCTACAATGCATGTTTTTTTTTCTTACAAGTTCTTGTATGATGATGGTGTTGAATACTTTTAAGATTGGTTAGGAGTATTTTTTAGTCACAGCACAAGTACTTGTTCACAAAGATTTCAATTTCAATGTTTGTATTTGTTCCATAGATGGGTGCATTGTTTATCCATAGTAATCCATGTTCATGTTGACTTCCCCTAATTTGAAACTCTATTACAAATAAATAGTCCTCCACTTCACCAAAGTATTTGGATTCGTGAAAAATTGATTTACGTGGAGAATTTATTATATTTTTGTAGTATCTTACACATGTTATAGGGTTATTCCCAAATCAAGTTGTCAACATCATTTTCTTCAATTTCATTTTCAGTTGAGTATTTTTTCTCTCGTCTTTTTTATTGTAATGATTTTACTAATGGCTCCCAACGATGCTCAACACTACTAAAGGACACAAAGAATGTTGGTGGACCTAATTTTCGAATCATTGCATACAAGTTCTTACGCAAATGTAAAAAATAGTCTGGTGATGTGCGTATTCTTTTAAGATCCATGTAGCCAATGTTTGATTTAAGAATGTGATCTAAATTTGGTTTTGTATTAACATATTTTGCTACTAGTTTCATTCATTTTAATTGTTCTTTCCTTATTTGAATCCAAATACAATTAAACACTTGGTTAAGGATAATTTATATTTCCTTGTAGAACAGATTTGATATATGATAGGAAAATTCATAATCTTCGTGTAAGACTTCCCATGGAACGATTTTTTGATATGTAAACTTTTTTGCGATTTCATCTGGTCGTTTTTCTCCATAAAAAAATGTAGGGAAACTCATTTCCTCTGAATATTTATCTTTGAATATGCTCAATGGCATAAAACCTTCACCAGGAACAATGTTTATTTGATTATTTTGAAAATCATAAATACTATATGAATCACTAAATCCATGTAGTAGAGTCTTTGTGACTGATTCTTCATAATTGGCATAGTCATCATCATTGCTTTCGGTATTTGTTTCAGTTACATATGCATCTTCATTTTGAGTAAATATGTGTTTCCAGTTTTCATTTAATGTCACATTCTCCATTTTATAAAGCGTAGTTTTGCATAGTCGTTTCAATTCCTTCATGACTTTGTGAACACGGATTTTTCCAACAACATAAGCACTTTTAAAGACTAAACAAATTTTATTGCTATAGCCACTGTATCAAATTCATTTATTTCACGAGGAAGTGCACATTGAATTTGAGATGTATCAACAGGTACATTGATTACTCCACTATTCAATCCTAGTTGTGGTTTTCTATACTTTTTCCCTAGTTCTCATATTTGTAAAAATGGTAATATTGGTGCTATCAATCTTTCTTCCAATTCATATAATTCCTTCACTATGTGTATTCTTTTATTTCATCTAATATGTTCTAGAACTGCAAATTTGATAGTCTTGTCATGGTCTAATGCCTTTTTGCATTTTTTGCACATGTACCTATTTTTTGTAGAATTATTTAAGTGTCTTTGATGACATCTTTTCTAAAATGAGTTTGATTGCATATGACACAATCATAAATAGGCACATCTTGTATTTTTTTCTGATATTATT
>JZKD02S1663047.1:729537-741233 GCA_000966675.3 Picea glauca
AATCCAACCATACCCTCATCATTATACATTGTCATGGGAATTTGTTTCATAATGCTCCTTGTATCTCTATATATAATCATCCTATGATTGTTTTGCTAGTTCATTCATATTTTTAATCGCTAGTGGACCTGGAATCTAACTGTGTTGTTGGTATAAACATGGAGTTAAGAAGATCATGGCAATGGGTCGATCTATGCAAAGGATCACATTAAAGTGTAGAGAGGAATCGTACCAGAAATTGAATATCTGTGATAGTGTGAAGAGGAGATGGAGGAAAGGCGGCACAAAATTTCCCAGAAAATGATAGAGAAAACCATGAAGCAGACATATGTCCCAATTAGGCGAAAGTCGGGTTAGAGAAAACAAATTCGCAGGGTTATAAGAATAAAAATCGATCAGGTCCATGACCAGGGGCTTCAGTGGCTCAAGTGTTGGTCACAATATCTTCCATTTCGTTGAAAACAAGATTAGTGATGTCATTTTGTTTGGATCATGAAACCTAGCTACCTCCAAATGTCATACATCAGTTTAATCAGAGAACTTATCCCTTGTATAAATTTAAATGTGTTTTCAATGCTCTGTGCATTCACATTTGACTGAGTAGTTTCAATCTATTTATTTCCAAATGGGTTGAGGTGTGCTATTCTTCTTTAAAATAAGTTTAAATGTAGATAACTGTTAACAATTCTCTCAAAACTAAATCGATCATGAGAAAAAATATCTACCATCAAAACTAAATTAATCATGAGAACACAAAACCTACTGTTAAGCATTTGCTTAACACGACATCATATTTATTATTAGCTTGACTAGTAGCAAAAGTTTTATGAAATGTTGATTTTTTTGGGATATTTGTGGATCAGAAATTGTTGGTTTAGTAGATTTGAGTAATTATATCTGTATAATTCTAATATTTTCGAAGTTTTTTAATATGCTGAATTCAATTCAAAAATAGATTTTGAAAAACGAAAAAATAATAAATAGTATAAATTTATATCACCTGATTCACTCACAACCCCTGCATGATTGTTAACTCGGATCTTATGATATAGGAGTGGCAGTCTAGATTGGAATGGCATAAAAAAAATTGTTGATGGTCGAGGAATAGAACGAAATTAACTTTTTTTTAGATGTTTCACAAGATGTACAGGAATGCAGTTACAACATCAAAAAAACCAATAATTTAAATGGTTCCTAAATATTCCACTATAGAACAGCGCCGATACAATAAACATGTATATATTCATAGCGGATCTAAGCTACATTCCAGAATAGAAATAGAAATAAAATAAAATTGCTTAAATCTGCAACACAATTTGCAGGAAAAATTAAATACAAGTTCTAGTTATGAGATTTCAAAACAAAAACGAAAAACATTACAGACTATTAACCTATATCAAAGCCTAGTTGAGTTTTTAGGCAATTCTTCTCAATATTTCTTAATATATTCGTCTGAGTCTTTCTTGGCCATTTCTGTGTCTTAGGCAAAATAAACCGTAGGCTAATTGGCACTCGCACTTGCAAGGATTTATTTTTCCTTTAAATTTCTTTATGAATTTGGGCAAAAAAGGACATGGGAATAATTAATTATGCAAAGATTTTATTTTCTTTTAAATTTCTTTATGAATTTGGGTAAAAAAAAGTTTCTTTATGAATTTGGGTAAAAAAAAGGACATGGGAAGAATTAATTATGCTAGCATAATAGGAAATAGGAAAGATGAGTCTATGTCATGAACATATAACACTGTCATATCCCTATGGTATTCATAAACCCTATAATATATACATAAACAAATAAGGATTTTTTCATTTGGCTTTAACAATAACTAAATTAGGGTTGACTAACTCTTTGTAGTATCTTAATTTCTTTTTATCCTCTAATTCTTTATCACACCACATATTCTCCTTAAATTTAGAAGTAGTAATATTTGTAATATCATCTGTATTCTACATGATGGTTTCTTCTTGTATTCCTTGATGATTTAGTCGAGATTTAGTCTTTATGTCATCTCTCTTTGAACTGTTGGTGATTTTAGCTAGAGTTTGAAGCAATTTTGGGAAGCCTCTTGTCCTCCATGTTGTTTATCTTGTTCTTGTAAGTTAGGTATATAATCATAACAATACTCTCAATGGGGGAAAGGCTTGCTTCTATGAGGAGGATAGGATAAGGCGTATTCCCCTTGATTTTGAGACAACCCCAAACTGCACATCCTTATAAGATAACCATAGTGACGAGAGTGTGAGAGAGGAGGTTTTTTAATCCCAAAGCCAAAGGTTCTTTGATTTACAATTGTTTTCCAGCTCATAATAAGTTGTCTACCCTTCATTTATCGTTTTCTCAACACTATAGTTCCAATTGAGCTTGTGGGAAATATGGATTCCAAGATATTTGTATGAAGGCACTTCCTCCAAACTATTGTTGTCATACACAAAAATATCCTAGGTGAGCCAAAAATATACTCATGCTAAAGTAGAAGTGCTTGACGATTATTACTTACTTACCTAAGTCATAAGAATTCTTCACCATCATCATTTAATTTATTTATAATTAAATTATTTTATATATTTTATTAATTTAATTTAAATATTTATTCACTATAAACATTAATATTTATTTTTAAATTTCAATATAATTTATATAAAAAATCATCCATATTAATAAATTTAAAAATAAAAAATAAACAAAATAAACTTGCAAGGATGTTCAAATCAGGGAACGGGCTGCCAACACAGTATGACGAGGCGTCCCTACATTGACCAGAGACAGACAGAGTTGATTCAATCTCAGGCCTTACCTGAAGAGCTTCCACCTCGTCGTGAGCGTGCCGCATGGTGCTTCTATAAAAATATTTATTTATATATAAATAATTTTAATATAATTTATTAACCGTTTGAATTGAGTTAAAATCAAAATTATACTTGCAACATTAATGCCGTGCATGTTTAGTGTTAATTTAACTTTATTGTCAATTTTTCATTTATATTTTATTTTCTTCTTTAGGGAGTGGGTTAACTTGGAAGTAATCTTCTATTTTTTCAGGTAGGTTTTTTGACTATGCGGTTTTAAATTTTCGGTCAATCTAGAATTTTGATCAATTTTCTGAGCATTTAAGTTGGTTTAAAATGAAGCAAAACACTTAGAATAAAGTTTGAAATACATGAAACTTTGATCATACAAAATTCAGAATACCCCTAAAAATCTAACCAAATTCAAACCCATTTTTTTACCTAAAAATCAGATTTATTTACTCCCAAATTATCCTACTTACTTCCTCTGAATTCCCACCCAACGAGGCACCGAATTTCCCAATGGCCATATGTCCGAAGCTTCTGCGTGCAAGCCATCTCGCCAGATTCAGCGGGGTTTTTCTCTCTCTTCGAAGATTATTTGATGTATTTATGGAATTGGCATGAGGGAAGAGCTTACATAGTTTTTACCCTTCTATATTGAAAGGTTAAAAATAAATTGTATTTTATTCATGAAAAGTATACAAATTTAACTCTTGATTAATCATTACTGTTATATAAAAAGAACATATCAATATAAAATTTAAAAATAATTATGTATTTTTCCGTAACCTAACATATCAATATAAAATTTAAAAATAACTATGTATTTTTCCGTAACCTAACATATCAATATAAAATTTAAAAATAATCGTGTTGAACATATCAATATAAAATTTAAAAATAACTATATTTTTTTTATAACATATCAATTTAAATTTAAAAATAACCATGTTTTTTCATATGATAACATTAATATAAAATTTAAAAATAATCATTTTTTTTTCTATGATGGATAATGTGAGAGCTCAAATATTTATTAGTTAATAATGGGAGTTGCAAAAGCATTTTACTCTTATTCCATAAAAAAAAACATTACAATAAACTAAACAAATTAAAAAACATTACAACAAACTAAACAAATTGATCATTTGCTTTTAAGGTTTGGTTGTATCGATACTCATTAAATATTCTCAAACAAAACACCCAAGATAATACTCTACTTGAGCTCTCTCAATGTACTTAACTTAATTTACAATAATCAATCACTATTATTGAACAACTTGGAGGTTATTAAAGGTTTGGTGTATTGACCCCCATTAAATATTCTCAACCAAAACACTCAAGATAATACTCTACTTGAGTTTTGTCTTAATTTACAATAATTAGTCATTATTATTGAACAACTTAGATGTTATTATCGATCATGGTCAATAATCACTTACATGTCTTTGTTATAGTTTGAGTTGCATTGTTTGTACAAATTCAATCTTCAATCTTTCACTTGAAGCAATCATTAATATCTCCTCGGACTTCTATAACACCTCTATAATAGTAACTGCAATCATCAATTGTCTCCCCAAACCTCTATTATAGTAGGTGGCTCATTTGTAGCTTGTAGCTTATAAGAAGAAACAATGTAAACATAAAAATGCATGCACATTGAATTAAACTCATTTTTTTAAATAAATAAATGGAAAATGCATGCATGTCATAATAGTAACATAGACAAGAGCTCCTTGATAATGGGATTTTATTGCATAAAAATGATAACATTCCTTCTTTTGACTACCATAATTGTTTGAAAAAACGCATGGTATTCTAACAAAGGACCAACACCTTCAGTAACCACTCACACAACTATATCAAAGATCAACACATCGATGGTTTTACATGGTTAAAACCCTCGAAGATGGAAACTGTCCACGACCCTAGCCATTGTGGCCACTTGAAGCAATATATCAATGCAAAAGAAAAATATTTTACACGAGAGTTTTTCACAATCAATCATTGGAAAATGACCTTCCATGCTCTTTAAATAGAGATCATGGACAAATTGAGTGTTAAGCCATGGATCAATGTCATCGTTAAGATCGAGGAGAATATCAGTCGTCGGATCACTCTATGTCTAGAACATATCATGACCATCGGAATACATAACTACAAATGCATACTAAAGAAATACACTTTTACCTAAAGACACTTTAGACCAAGTTGATCTTAACTAACTCCTAAGGGTTTAAATATCCTAACATCCCCCCTTATGAACAACTTGGGATAGGATTGAAGGATTTACAAAGGCGACGCAATAGGAGAAGGAAGGAGACATTAGAGCCTATCCCCCCTTAATAACAACTTCTTGAACTCCTAACATAGATCAAAGTTTTGAAAAGTTCACTTTTGTAAGAAACTTTGTAAAAATGTCTGCAACTTGGTCTTCTATAGGGAAAAAGAGCACTTCAATAACTTGATCATGAATGAGCTTTCTGTTGAATTGCATGTGTAGCTCGATGTGTTTTTTTTGCTGATGTTGAACTGGATCTTTGGCGACCTAGATGGCACTGTGATTGTCGCACCAGGGGGTGGTCAAATGTTGCAGCTGGAATCCAAACTCTTAAAGGATCTACTGAAACCACAAGGATTCTTGACTTCCATTAACTGTTGTTTGGTACTCTGCTTCTACTGGAGAAAGAGCAAGAGCATGTTCTTTCTTACAGGCCCAAGTGACAGGTCTAGATCCAAGGTTGAAAACATAACCTGGAGTAGACTTTCGATCATCGGGCTCACCAGCCCAATCTGAATGGGTGAAACCAACCAACAAAGGAATCCCTCCTAAATTGTAATGTATCCCAAACTAAATTATACCCATGACATACCGAAGTATCTTTTTTTTTGCTTTCCAACGACTTTCATGGAATGTTTGCATATACCAAGAAACAATACCAACGACAATGGAAATATCAGGACGGGTATGAGTCAAATATAAGAGGCTACCAACTAATTGACTGTAAAAAGTGGCCTTAACTTTGGGAGTAGTACAAGTCGCAAAAATTTTGACTTCAGTCTGGAAGGGAGAAGGGGATGGTTTAGAATCATCCATGTGAAAGCAACGAAGAAGATCACAAGCATACTTATACTTGGAAATAAAATGTCCTTCCTAGGTTTGCAAAACTTAAAGGCCAAGGAAATAATGCAAATAGCATAAGTTTGTCGTTTAAAAAAAAAATTAAGCCTAGTTTTCACATGGGTTAAAATTTTAGGGTCACTACTAGCTAGGATAGGGTCATCAACATAAAGAACAAGAATTATGAGATGGATTCCTACTTTATTGGTATAGACATTAGGGTTAGAATAACATCTAGAAAATTTGGTGTCAAGAAGAAAGTTTTCCATTTTGTCATACCAAGCTCGAGGAGCTTGCTTAAGACCATAAAGAGATTTATTAAGGTGACAAACAAGGCTGGACTCATTATGGACATAGCCAAAGGTTGTTCCATGTAGATTTATTCTTACAAATCCCCATGCAAGAAGGTGAATTTAACATCCATCTGATGGACCTCCCATTTATGTGAGGCAACAAGGGATAAAACAAGGTTGATGGAATTCATTTTAGCTACAGGGGAAAAGGTTGCATTATAGTCAATGCCTTCAAATTGAGAGAATATTTTGGAAACTAACCGGACCTTCTATATTTCATCACTTACATCTGATGCATACTTATTTCTATACATCCATTTACATCGGACATGTTTTCTTCCTTTCGGAAGAGATAAAAATTCTCAAGTATCATTCACCATTAAGGAAAAATATTCTTCACTTATTGTTATGTCCCAATATGGATGGTCAGAAGCTTCTGCAAATGTGTATCGATCATGAGTATCTGATACTTGATCCAAAAGAAAGGAGACTCACTGGAATTGTGAATGTGTCTGACATTAATCTCCAAGATCACCGAAAAGATCACCAACTACTTTTCATGTTGAATGGATCCATTTGGGAAGTGGTGGTACTGGTACAGGTTCATGTTCAATGGAATCTGTAATGTCCCTTTCCAAATAGGAGATCCAGAGAGGAGGCTTAATGGTCTAAACCGCATCGTTAGACTATAGCCAGGGAAAAAGACGGATAAACAGGGTTACTAGAGGTCACTCCAGTCACAGGTGTTATATTCGGAAAGTGACATTGAGCTAAAAAGGGTTAAAAGCACTTTTAATTCATTATAAGCTAAAAATAGAAGTCAACAATGAATTAGGGTTTCAGCAGTGATTTAGGGTTTTGGAAGTCAACAGTGAATTAGGTTTTTAGCATGATTTAGGGTTTTGGAAAGCTATAAAGGAAGGGTCAGCGACCTAATTCATTATTATGCAGATTATGACTTGTCATTAAGGAGAAGAGGTGCATCTCAGGGCAGATAGTTTAGTGGATTCTAGGAGGAAGACACCAGTTGGTTGATTTCGGTGTTGAGAGACACACCCTAGTCATCGGGAAGATCATTCAGGTCTTCCATCATTCTTCATCATCAGTTACACAATGTTCAGCAGCAAGGGCGCATTAATCAAGAGTGAGGGCACAACTTCTGAGAGGGTTTTTAGTCGACTTATCCCATCCAAGGAGAATTCTGAGATTTCCCTCTGACCCATTTGAGAGGAGGGAAAGGCGCATCTTTTGCCTAGTTCCTCATCAGATTCCGACAGAGGAATCAATTGGGATGCATTTTCCAGACTTGGACGTGCAACACTTTTGGTGGGAACATTTGGGGTTCCAGAGCGAGCATCATACCAAATTCAGGGAAACCCTTCCGACCCATTTCCCAGTAGACCAAGGCAGTCGTTTTGAGACATATCTTGTCTGATTATGACGGTGGAATCACTAGGACACATTTTTCCAGAAGAAAAGAGGCGCATTCCCCCAGGGGTATCCATATGGGGTCCAGATTCATCAGCAGAGGGGTCCGACAAATACCAATACTGAGGACTAAAGCAGGGCACATCATTTGGGACAGTTTCCAGGCCATTCCGAGAAGTATATCTCCTAGGGCGAACTTTCCAGACTTTCAGCAGTTACCGTCAGAGTTGTCATAGTCCCAGTGCATCCATTGATTCCGTAGTGCTCCCATATTCCGGGTATTATATTTTAGTTGCTTATTTGTATTTTGGATAAGATCCTTTGTCTGTTGATCTAGTCGAGTATTGTCAGTTTATTCAGCCGCATTCGGCCATTTTGTAATCCACAGAGATATCATAATACAAACTTTACAGTCCTTTGTCGCGTTTATTATTTGTATGATCATTTATATGTTGTAGACCATTGATCCTACACACACATTAGCAGCATTTCCTAGACCATCCAAGTCAGGAACATTACAGTGATATCAGAGCTTTAGTCCTGCCAGCCTGTTACTAAAGACAATGAGTGCAGCAGAAGACCCAGAGGTTCATGAACACGTAGGTGACGAATATGTCACTTACAACAAGCATAAGGAAAGAAGGCATAGGCCTAGTTTTCACCCTTTTCGTCCTAGCTCAGAGGAAGAGGAAGAGGTACACAGAGAAGCAAAGAGAAGGGCAGAGCATGAGGCTGAGCGCGAGGCAGAGAGGATGCTAGGAGACAGATATGAGCGACCAAAGGGCAGTGGCAAGGCCCATGTAGATCCAGAGACAACTTTCATGCAGGTTATCAACGATATGTTAACTAGTCAATGGACCATGTCTCAGTCCTTGGCATAGGTAGTTGATAGATTGGCTAGAGTGGGCACCCCAGACACACAAGTCCCGCATGCAGCACAAGGGAAATCAGGAGAAGGCAGTAGACCCCAGTCACCCTCTCGCACATACACCTCTGTGAGTAGGATTCCCAAACCTTTGTTTCTCAGTTTCCAGAGGGAAACCCCGGTAACAGCACTGCCACCGATAGCACAAAGGCCACCCACTCATGCAGACGAAATTGCATATTATAAGAGGGAGTACGCAGCATTGGGTCGTGACTTCCATCAGGACATGACCTTAGTTGAGTACTGTGGACTCAGACTCAGGAACCGCCCCAAAGAGTCGCAGAGGGGAGGACCACAACAGCAGCAGGGGCATAACCTCGATTTCATCTGAAAAGTTGGGAAAGTCACCATCCCTTCTTTCAATGGATCGTCCAAATACACTGCCAGAGCTTGGGTACAAAAGCTAGACATGTATTACAAGCTCAACCAAATGACCGAGACAAAGGCCATTAGTTTCGCGACCTTACACTTGGAGGGTGAGGCACACGAGTTGTGGTATCATGGACTGGTGACATTGGGTCACAGTCACATCATCTCCTATAGGGATTTTACAGATAGGCTCATGAACAGGTTTGACAAGAAGGATCCCAAGATACACTTCAGGGATCTAGCCCAATTGAGACAAACTGGCACAACAGAGGCATTCATCACAGAGTTTCAGCGGGTAGCCGTGGCAGTGACAGATATATCGGATCCCAAGTTGATCATGCTATTCACATAAGGACTCGCAGATACTTTGAGAGGATGGGTGAAGGCATACAAGCCTCCCACTTTGCAGGATGCCATCCTTCGCACTCGAGATCTGGCAGACTCAATGCCAAAGACTAAAAATTTCTCCAAACCATTTGTGCCCCAGAGAGATCAAGACATGAAGCCATTCCAGAGAGAATGGAAGGGTAAGGAGAAGATGGATGATGAAACTAGGCGAGAGCTTATGAGGAAGAAGCTTTGCTTCAGCTGCAAAGATCCTTGGGTCCCAGGCCACAGGTGCATGGGCAAGGGAGAGATTCATTATATTGAGGTAGCAGTAGACAGCGTGGACAGTGAGGAGGAAGAGAAGGACAGTGGATCCACTAGTTCAAAGGAGGAGACAACAATAGCAGAGGAGCAGCCTCACCGTAGACCACCGACACCGGCAGGAGCCCATCCTCCAAAGGTCCCACAACCACCAGAGCAGGCTAACAGGAGGAAACCAGCAAAGGGAGGAGTCATAGTGACCCTTTCTGGTGTTCCCAGGTATGATACCCTTCATATCAGAGGGATTATTCAGGGGCAATGGGCAATCGCCCTGATAGATGGTAGGGCCACCCACAACTTCATCGACGCTTCACTAGTATCGAGACGAGCACTTCAGACAGAGGAGTTTGAGGGGTTTGATGTTGCGGTAGCAGATGGCCACACTGTGGAGTGTCTAGACAGAGTTCCAAACTTAGAGATGAAGTTAGGCAACTACACAATGAGAGACACATTTTATGTGGTTGACCTATCAGACACATATGTGGTGTTAGGAGTTCAGTGGATGATTACTGTGGGAAAAATCACTACCAACTACCAAACCTTGGAAATGGGATTCAGAGATTAGGATGGGAAGAAGGTTGTTCTAAGAGGTATGTCGACAGGAGTACCCAAAACAGTTTCAGCCAAGAGGATGGAGAGGATAGTCAAACATGGGGAGGTAGAATATGCCGCAGAATGATTGATCACTACTTAGAAGGATTCAAAAGGTCGACAACAATACCATACAGAGATCAAGAATTTATTGGGACCACATCAACAGGTCTTTGAGGCAATTCCACCAAGGAGAACACCTGACAGCGGGTTTGCGCACACCATTGGGTTGGAGGAGGGAGCCAAACCTATGATCACCCCCCTATCGTCATCCTAGGAGGTTCAAGGATGATATAGAGAAGGCAATCAAGGAATTGTTGGCGATGTGACACATCATACCGAGTAGTAGCCCATTTCCTTCTTTAGTTTTCTTAGTTCTGAAGAAGGATGGCACCATGAGGATGTGCATTGATTACCGAGCCTTGAACAAGAAAACCATCAAGAACCGGTACCCTATCCCACACATTGACGAGTTGATGGATGAACTGCATGGGGCAGTTTTCTTCTCAAAAATTGATCTATGCTCTGGATATCATCAGATCAGCATCCGAGAGTAGGACATAGAGAAGATGGCATTTCGTTGTCATTTTGGACACTTCGAGTTCCTAGTTATGCCATTTGGGCTAACCAATGTACCTGCTACATTCCAGTCTTGCATGAACCATATATTCAAGGACCAGTTAAGGAAATCAGTCTTGGTTTTCTTCGACGACATCTTGATATATAGTCGGTCATGGCAAGAGCATATGAGGCACTTGGATGAGGTATTGAGCATCATGGAGGCACAGTCATTATATGCCAAAGATACCAAATGAGAGTTTGGTATGACATAGCTACTTTACTTAGGCCACATCATCAGTGCACAGAGGGTACAGGTGCACCAAGATAAGATCAGGGCCATTTTGGATTGGCCGACGCCCAGAAACGTGATAGAATTGAGGATCTTCTTCAGGTTGTGCAGTTATTACAGACGGTTCGTCCGAGGTTTTTCTCATCTTGGAGCACCGTTGACAGATCTTACCAAGCATGGGGCCTTCATATGGACAGAGAAATCACAGGAATTGTTTGATCACATGAAGGAATTCATGGGCACTTGTCCAGTGTTGGCACTACCAGACTTCACCTTGCCATTTGTACTAGAGTGTGACGCATCCGGCGAAGGGATCGATGCAGTTTTGATACAAGGAGTACACCTCATTGTATTCGAGAGCCGGAAGCTTAGTCAACCTGATAGGTTGTACTCCATTTATGACAAGGAAATGTTGGCTATCATGCATGCCTTGACCAAGTTCAGACAATATTTGGTGGGCAGCAAATTCATGGTCAAGACTAATCACAATAGTTTGAAGTATTTCCTTAAGCAGAAGGGACTCAGTGAGCACCAATAGAAATGGGTGACAAAGGTACATGCATTCAACTTTGACATAGAGTATGTCAAGGGGAAGAAGAACATTGTGGCCAATGCACTATCGAGGAGACCTGCGGCATGTTCTTTGATGGAGATTTCAGCAAATTGGAAATCCCACTTGTT
>JZKD02S1663047.1:741283-753703 GCA_000966675.3 Picea glauca
TTGTTAGTGGAATATTCCAAGAGCAAGTTCGCTTGTGTGATGGATGGGCAGATATAGGATGACCGGTATAGGGTCATTGACGATGTCATATTTTACAATGATAGAGTCTACTTGGTTCCAGATTCAGGGCTCAAGAAGAAGATCCTCACTGCAATTCATGACTCACCTCTAGCAAGCCATCAAGGGTTTTTCAAAACCTATAGACAGATCAGAGAGAAGTTCTCATGGAAGGGCCTCAAACAGGACGTTATGAGACATGTCAATGAGTGTGTGACTTGCCAGCAGAACAAGTCAGAGCATCCTCTTCCAGCAAGGCTACTTCAGCCACTTCCCATTCCAGAGTAGAAATGGGAGAGTATATCTATGGACTTCATCACAGGTCTACCCAAGGTCTAGGGTAAGGACTGTATCTATGTAGTGGTCGACAGATTGACCAAGTTTTCTCACTTCTATGCCATACCGACAAAGTACAACGCAGTTCAGGTAGTCAAGATTTTCTTCAGGGAGGTCTTCAGACTTCATGGATTGTCGAAGAACATCATCAGTGATAGGGATAGTCGGTTCATAGGGACATTTTGGAGAGATTTGTTTCGGTTGGTGGGGACAAAGTTGACACCTAGCACTAGCTATCACCCTCAGACAGATGGGCAAATCGAGATTTTCAACAAGTGGGTTGAAGGGTATTTGAGGAACTATGTAGGAGAACAACAGAGAACGTGCATAAAGTGGTTACATTTAGGAGAACATTGCTACAACACCACCTTCCACATGTCCATTGGTATGACACCCTTCTGAGCATTGTACGAATATGATGCTCCCACATTGGTAGACTTGGTCTTCGAGGAGAGCAGAGCTCCCAAGGCCAAGGATTGGATCATAGAGATTCAGGATATTATCAAGTTGTTGAAAGAGAACCTGCAGATGGCACAAAAATGACCAAAGATAAGTGCGGATAGACACAGGATAGAGCGCAGCTTTGAGGTTGGAGATTTGGTTTTCTTGAGACTCCAACCCTACAGACAGTCATCTCTGAAGAAGAGTGGGGCTGAGAAGCTCAAGCCCAGATTTTATGGTCCTTACAGGATCATGCGTTGAGTAGGCGAGGTTGCTTATGAGCTAGAGCTTCCAGAGGGGAGCATGATTCATAACGTTTTCCACGTGTCTTGCCTCAAAAAGGCAGTGGGACAATTCATTAGCACATAAAAGGAGCTTCCCCCGTTGGATGAGGAGGGACAGTTGGAGTTAGTTCCGGAGGAGGTTTTGGAGTTCCTGGAGCGAAAACTAAGGATCAGGGTCATCAGAGAGTGTTTCATCAGATGGAGAGGGCTTCCAGTAGAGGACGCTACTTTGGAGAGGGAGCAAGTGTTGTAGCACCCTAGACTGGTATTGCTTGAGGGCAAGCAATTTTGGGAAGGGAGAGTTGTAATGTCCCTTTCCAAATAGGAGCTCCAGAGAGGAGGATTAATGGTATAGGCCACCCTGTTAGAATATAGCCAGGGCCAAAGAGGGGTAAACAGGGT
Source organism: Picea glauca (assembly GCA_000966675.3). Taxonomy (NCBI): domain Eukaryota; kingdom Viridiplantae; phylum Streptophyta; class Pinopsida; order Pinales; family Pinaceae; genus Picea; species Picea glauca. Next base: position 742,804 of record JZKD02S1663047.1, read on the forward strand.
TACTAGAGGTCACCCCAGTCATAGGTGTTATATTCGAAAAGTGACATTGAGCTAAAAAGGGTTAAAAGTGCTTTTAAGTCATTATAAGCTAAAAATAGAAGTCAACGGTGAATTAGGGTTTCAGCAGTGATTTAGGGTTTTGGAAGTCAACAGTGAATTAGGGTTTCAGCATTATTTAGGGTTTTGGAAAGCTATAAAGGAAGGGTCAGCGACCTAATTCATTATTATGCAGATTATGACTTGTCATTGAGGAGAAGAGGCGCATCTCAGGAGAGATAGTTCAGTGGATTTCAGGACGAAGACATCAGTTAGCTTATTTCAGTGTTTAGAGACACACCCTAGTCATCGGGAAGATCATTTAGGTCTTCCATCATTCTTCAGCAACAGTTACATAGTGTTCAGCAGCAAGGGTGCATTCATCTAGAGTGAGGGCACATCTTCTGAGAGGGTTTTTAGTCAATTTATCCCATCCAGGGAGAATTTCAAGATTTCCCTCTGACCCATTTGAGAGGACGGCAAGGCACATCTTTTTCTTGGTTCCTCATCAGATTCCGATGAAGGAATCAACTGGGATGCATTTTCAAGACATGGATGTGCGACACTTTTAGTGGGAACATTTGGGGTTCCAGAGTGAGCATCAGACTAGATTCAGGAAAACCCTTCTGACCCATTTCCCAGTAGACCAAGGTGGTCATTTTGAGACATATTTTGTCCGATTCTGACAGTGGAATCACTAGGAAACATTTTGCCAGAAGAAAAGGGGCGCATTCCCCCAGGGGTATCCATCTGAGGTCTAGATTCATCTGCAGAGGGGTCCGACAGTTACCAGTACTGAGGACTAGAGAAGGTTGGATTATTTAGGACAGTTTCCAGGCCATTCCGAGAAGTATAGCTCCCAGGAAAAACTTTCTAGACTTCCAGCAGTTACCGTCAGAGCTTCCATAGTCCCAGCGCATCCATTGATTCTGCAGTGCTCCCATATTTTGGGTATTATATTTTAGTTGCTTATTTGTATTTCGGATAAGATCCTTTGTCTATTGATCTAGTCGAGTATTGTCAGTTTATTCAGCCCCATTCGGCCATTTTGTAATCCACAGAGATATCATAATACAAACTTTGCAGTACTTTGTCGCATTTATTATTTGTATGATCATTTATATGTTGTAGAATATTGATCATTTATAGGAAGGTGACCATGCAGAGGTGGATTTTCATCCTCACTGTCATCATCTGAAGAAGAAATCAGAATAGGAACCTAAGATGGCACAAACGTCGAATTAGGCTCACAGGCCAAGAGATTTTCATCACATTTAAGATCTCTTCTAATAATAATTTCATTGGAATGAGGTTGAAGAAGTTGATAGCCTTTGACAACTTCAGCATATCCAACAAAAATGCACTTCTCACTTTTAGGTCGTAATGTTTTCTTTTTCTCATCCGGAATGTGAGCCCATGCTACACTACCAAATACACGAAAGTGGCTTACATCTAGTTTAATTTTGGTCCATGCTTCTTCCAGTGTTATATTTTTTAAATCCTTTGCAGGAATGCAATTTATTATGTACTTTGCATAATTGATTGCTTCTACATAATAATGAAGATTTAATGCTTTTAGATTGGATCATACAATTAGCCATTTATTTTAATGTGTGATTATTTCTCTCAACAACATTGTTTTGTTGTGGTGTATATGGAACAATATGTTGCATTTGAATGCCCAATGTAGTGCAATAACTTGTAAATTTGTTGTTCACATATTTTCCTCCATTATTTGTTCTTAACCTTTGAATTTGATGTCTAAATTATTTTTCTACAAGGGCCTAGGCCAAAAACTTGTCAAAAACTTCATTCTTAAGTTTTAAGAAGTAAACCCAAGTGCATCTGGAGAAGCCATCAATGAAATTTAAGAAGTAATTTCACCTAGAGAAATAAGGAGAATAAAGCATACCACACAAATAACTGTGAAGAAGATGCAAACGGATCAAGGCAAGCCAAGAGGCACATTCGTCAAAATTGTCTCGATGATGTTTTATGAGAACAAAACCAACACAAATACCATCTCTACAAGAAATGAAAGGAAAATCAGTTACCATCTGTTGATTATATAGTTTTTGCAATGAGTGATAGTTTAGATGACCAAACTGTTCATGCCAAAGTTTGCTCAAGTCATCGCTATGAGAAATAAAAACCGATGGAAAAGATGATGACCCAAAGTTGTCAAATTTGCACAACCTAGTAATATCATCTACAATTCTAGTTGCTAGGACATGCTTAGGATCTTTTAAATCCTTCATTACAACTTGGTGAGGTGAAAACTCTAAATTTTTACCTTCACCTGAATGAGTGATCTGATACACTGATAGAAGGTTGCAGGAAAGGCTTGGAACACATAATACATCATCGAAATGACCATTATCTACCTGGGTTATTCCATACCCTACAACACTAAGAGATTTATAATCACCAACAAATATTTCTTTGGTATTACATTCATTAAGAGAAGAAAAAATGGATTTATCCTTAACCATATGATAAGATGATACATAATCAATAAGACACTCATTAGAAGAAGAAGTAAAAGTTGCATTGAAGGAGAAACTGAAAGCAAAAAGTGCATGTCCATGAGAAGAAGAAGAAGAAGAAGAATCAATGTTCATGTTCTGCTTTGTCATCGTTACTTCTAAGGCTTCCATTTTTTTAAAGCATTTAGACTCCACATGATCATCTCACCCACAAAAGTTGCAATGCTGGTCAGTCTTCTTACTTTTATATTTTGTGCCTTTGTCACCATTAAGATCAAAAGCTGGTGGAGAGGGTTTGGGACCCTTGTTTTTCTTGTTGTTGTGGCAAGGATGTTGCTTCTTAGGATGCTTGGATTTATCTTTATGTTGGGCCACTACGTCTTTGTTAGATGTACCTATAGTGTTGATTACTTCGAGTTGCAAAAGCTTATCTTTCTCTCTAATTAGAGAATCACAAAAGGACTCAAGAGTAGGTTCTTTATAAACATTCCCTAAAGCTTCTCCGGTGGCATGAGAGGTAGATCCAAAGACAAAATATGCACTACCAAGCTTAGAAAAAATAACATATATGAATTGGTCATCCTTCAGATCTAGGTTATAATCTATACATGTAACATCCCACTCTTACGAGCACATGTTATTGACTTATTCTTTGAGGACACTTGAGTGCAAGTGATCCGGTTATAGTATATGGCTATCTGTTTGGCTTATGGATTCTTATGATGGTGTGATGGATTATGATTTATGTTGTTTGATATCTATGTATTGATAGATGCTATTGATGAGTTTTCCCTGAGTGTGCAGGACACTTGAAAGATTGTGGATGTCGATGGCATCAATCGACCTACTGAGACTCAGGATCGAGTGAGGGAGTGGATTGTATTGGTTTGAGTATTTTATTCATGCATATGTGACATATGATCGATTATATTATGATGTTGTTTATGGATCATTGACAGTTTTTCGTTGATGGATGTAGGCTTACAATTTCTTGTTAATTTGACTCACATAAGGAGTAAAGGGGCCATGCACATAGACCATATATTGAGGGAGAGGTGTGGAAGTGTCCTTGTCACAGCCTACTAGCACTCTCATCGTGGCTCGAATTGTAGGTTAATGATTACCTAGTTTGAGAGGTCCACGATGTTGTGAGGGAAGATTGAGACAGTCGCTCACAAAGATTTCTAAGGGGCGCGCAATAAGGCAGGGTACTTATTCCTTAGAAGCCCTTAGTCTCTCACAAGGTCGTATGAATGGAATGTTGACTCCTGGGGTTGGAAAACTACCAAAAACATTCAAAGGCGAGTGGCACCCTTGGAGCACGGAGTGCGTCTTGAAGGGCATGTCACGTAAATAAAATTTGAGTCAATGAATCTAGGTGGCCTAGAAAACCCTGAGCGAATAATCAACCTTGTAAAATCTTGAGCACTGTCAGATCAATCAAATAATTACTTAATTAAGGATTGAATTTATTAATAATAATCCCTATAATAGTCTAAGCCTTTGCAAATAAAATTTAATTACGTTTAAGTCTAAGTTAGTAAGAAGACTAAAAACTAAATTATAAATTAAAGAATGAGGGAATGAAGTAAATCAATTTAAGAAATCAAGGAAAATAAAATAAATCTAAAGATTGATTTAATACACATATGTGCAAGTAATTACCAAATGGAATTTAAGGTAAGAATGGAATAAATCTTAAGGAATGGGTATGCATAGAAAGGAATCTAGAGTCTAGTTAACACTAGTCTAACCAGGAGAAGATTCATATTTTAACTCAACTCAGATTTAGTAAGGCGTCGGTCATTAATTGGAAATAAGGGGAATAAAGAGACAACTATGAGTGATTTAAGGAGCGCTTTTAGGAAGGGTGAGAGAAATTGGTTTTTATTAAAAAGAAATTGTGGATTTACTTGTGCAACTAAGAGAAAGGGTGACAAGTGTATAGGGAATTAATTATTAATTAATTATTTAAAAAGTGAATTAATTGTGAAAGTGGGGATGAGTATGGAAAATTCTATAAAACAAATAGTTGAGAAGAGAGAAGGATCATACGGGTTATGGGCAAGGTTATGCTGAAAAAATTTTGATTGGTTTTACTTGTGGGAGTTGGGATACCCAGCTTGAAAGAGAGTGGTGGCTCTACCTTGTGAGGAAAGCTGGGAGCTAGAGGAATTATGGTTGTGTGTGTGTGTGTGTGTGGCCCCTTTGTGTCTCGGGGGCTAAGGGGGGAGAAGAGTACCCCTAGCATTAGCTAGGAGGTATCGGTGACATCTCTACGGTTAGCAAGTGGGAGGTCGGGAGGAGTGTCATCACAGAAGAACGTCTTCGAATTTCATCTCGTCGGATACGGTATTTTTATTTGAAATTTCATTTGTAAATAGATTTAATTTGTAAATGAGTTTTAACAATTGACGCGGCTATGTGTATTGAGAATATCGATTGATAAGTTCCTTGACGATTTTTTTGAAAGAAATTTTGGAGATTAATGCTAGCTCAAAACTCTCACTCGATATTGGAATTCTTGTTAGTTGTCCTTTCATTTGCTAATCCCCTTGTTAATTGGGTTACCCATAAGAATAACAAATTGATTGATGACCTTGTGAATCCTTTGTGACTACCGAATGCTTCCTTTGCAATTTTATAAAAATTTGTATCCTCTTCAATTTATATCCTCTGTGATTTTATAAAATTGTGCATCCTCTGCAACCTCGTATTCTCTGTGTTGTTTTTTATAAAAACTTTCCAACGTTTGGGGGAAATATCCATGCAATTTACCTTGGTATTCTCTATGTTTTTTTTGGTATAAAAACTTGCCAGCATTTGGGGAAAATAGCCATGCAATTTACCTTCGTATTCTTTGCGTTTTTTTTTGTATAAAAACTTGCCATCGTTTGGGGGAAATAGCCATGTGATTTACCTTCGTATTCTCTGTGTTTTGTTTGTATAAAAACTTTCCAACGTTTGGGGGAAATATCCATGCGATTTACCTTGGTATTCTTTGTGGTTTTTTTGTAAAAAACTTGCAAGCGCTTGGGGGAAATAGCCATGTGATTTACCCTAGTATCTTTGTGTTTTGTTTTGTATAAAAACTCTCCAGCGTTTGGAGCAAAAAGCCATGCGATTTACCTTGGTATTCTCTGCATTTTTTTTGTATAAAAAATTGCCAGTGTTTGGGGGAAATAGCCATGCGATTTACCTGGTATCTTTGCATTTTTTTTGTATAAAAACTTGTCAGCGTTTGGGGAAAATAACCATGCAGTTTACCTTGGTATTCTATGTGTTTTTTTTTTGTATAAAAACTTGCCAACATTTGGGGGAAATAGCCATGCGATTTACCTTGGTATTCTCTGTGTTTTTTTTGTATAAAAACTTGCCAGCGTTTGCAGGAAATAGCCATGCGATTTACCTTGGTATTCTCTATGTTTTTTTTGTATAAAAACTTGCCAGAGTTTAGGGGAAATATCCATGCGATTTACCCTGGTATCTCTGTGTTTTTTTTTTGTATAAAAACTTGCCAGTTTTGGGGGGAAATAGCCATGCAATTTTACCCTTGTTTCTCTGCGTTTTTATATTAAAAATTTTGCTCTGAGTTTTTTTTATACATAAAAAACTTAACCTTAAATCTATTGATCCCTTTTTCCATATATTAATAATTAATTCATGATTGTGTTTGTCCCTCCAACTAGAACCTTCAGAATTTAATGACACCTGTAGAAGACTCTTGAGATATTAACCTTATGTTGGGCATATAATTGATTATGTTATTAATGCACTTTTGATATTTGTAGGTTGATATGTCCCAAGGTTTTAATTAAGTGTACCTTATATGATCTCTATCATTGTACTATTGTATGAAATACTTAATCTTAGCACGCATATATTCGTAATCCAACATTTTACCTTTAGCTTGTATGAATATCCAATGGTTATTTGTCTCATGAGAAACCTTGTTAATTTCTTATACCATGTTGTGGTTGTGTGGGACAATTTATAAGGTGTAGATGTTGAATTGAATATCTATATGTGTATCTTATAATATAGTGGGACTCTGACTTACTTATTATAGTCTACCTTATTGATTATTGGTAACCTTGGGTTTGAGTGGGACTCTGACTTACTTATTATAGTCTACCTTATTAATTTGTGTTGGGGTGGAACATTGATTTTTCTTATTGATATCTTGAGTGTTGCATTAAATAATTATTATGATGTTGACAATTAATTGAGTAGAGTGAAATTAAAATCTTCATAATTGAAATTAGTGTGATGTATGAATGAGTAAGCGAGTAGATTCCTTTGTGCCATTAATTAAATAAAGTTGATTACTCTTGTGCCTTAGAATAGTGTTGACTTAAATTAAGTATTATATTATCTTGCGCCATTTAAAATAAGGTAGATTCTTCTTGCACCTTGAATAATATTGATGTATGGTTGATTGAGTATTGGATTTCTCTTGCGCCATGAATAATATCAATGTATGAATGATTGAGTATTTAGATTTTTCTTGCGCCACGAATAATAATGATGTTGATTGATTGAGTTAGTTGGATTTCGACTTGATTGTGCCAGTGGGATTTAGACACCTCCTTGTTCCTTAGAACAGTCACCAGCCATGAGACCTTAAGTGGTCAAAATCAATCGGATGAATCATGGGCTTGAGCATTGCTTATGTGTCCTGGAGGTCCTAACCATGCATGATAGGTTGGGCGGGTAGTTATTTTAGTGTTCAGTGACATGGTGGATCCTTATGTATAATTTGTTCAGGTGATTGTGATGTACAGAATTGCGTCGATATATATATGTTTATGCATTAATTATGCGTCTAACATTTATGTTAATGGGTTGGCTTGTGTCATTTTTTATTTCCATGAGGTGTTGCTTGTAACGATTTTAATTATGATGCCGTGTTGATTATCCGTTGATTGAGTCGTTACTATGTGTTGATTATGTGCCTTTTTAATTGTGTTAATGTGTGGCTTATGTGTCATTTTAGTTATGATTATGTATCACATGTGGTGGTGTTTATTATGTCGTAACGAGCTTAATATCCTAACGCAAAAATAAAAAAATAGTTACCTATTCTACATCGTTTTTCGTTGTCGTAACGGAGGGGGCCATTACAATACACAGAAGTTCAATTGTTTTGAACTTAGATAAATAATATTCAATGCAAGGAAAATCATTTGGCCTTAAATTCGTTAACTGATTTTCAATCTGGTGGGTTCGAATAATATTATGTTTACGAAATACAACTTCAATCTTAGCCCAAGCTTCATCTAGGTCATCAATTCCTTGAAGGTGAAACTGCAAATCATGAGAGATGGACATTTCGATTAGTCCACGTGTTTCATCATTTTTATCATCCCATTTGGATTTATTTTCAGCATCAGTGGGGGCTTGTTATTTTCCCAAGTTAATCCGATAAAATCCTTTATTTCTTAGTACATCCTCTAGATGGAATTTCCTTGAGAATAGATAGTATTCGTAAGCCAAAGATCACTTGGAGTAACCATATTAAAATATGCAGACAATATGGATTCAAAAGATGAAATTAATGGTCTTGATGGAAAGCTCTTGAAAAAAAATGGTTGTTTAAAAAAAACGGCACTGAAAACAGACTTTGGATGTGAAAGTCATGTCATTTTTAAAAAAAGGCATAAACAATGACCAAAGTGTCACATAGCAGGTAGAAGTTGACCCATGCACAAAATTATCTTCCTTCTCTAACTTTTTCTATAAGTTCACTTTTAAAACTAAGTTACTTATGAAGTGACTTACTTTTATAAAATGAGTGAGAATCACTTTTACAATGAAGTTACTTTGTAAATTAAAGTTGAATGCAAAAAGTAACTAAAAAATAAATATTTAAGCTACTTTATAGTGATTCACTTGTATAATTTAAGTGAAATGCACTTTAAAATGGTGCATGAACTTTTTCAAAAAGTAATTCAAAATAGAGACTTTAACTCAAGACATTTTATTACATAAAACAACTTTCAACCAAGTGAGCTAGTGCAAAACACATTATAATTGTAAAGGATGAGGATGGGGGTGTTATTGTTGTTGTTTTTGTTGGAACTCTACCTTGAAGTGTGTGTTTAACCAAAAACATTTGTTTCCATGTGCTCATACAAACACGAGTGATTTTTTTTTAAATAAATCTCAACAACAAATAGGGTTATAGCTCGATTAGCTTACACGAAAATGTAAGTTTTCTCTATGTTTTTTATTTGTCAAGATCACACAGAATGCACAACAAAGAGAATACACGGACATGAAAACACTTTATGCTATGTTTTTTATTAGTTGAGATCACACAAAGTGCACGGGAAAGAGGATACACAATCCAGAAAGAGTGGCAACATGGAAATAAAAACAGAAAACCAAAATATTAACTTTGTAAAACAAATTTGAAAATGGCGTATTTAGGATTTACACCTCCGAATTTGACTGAAATGGTCATATCTTGGGCAAACATAAACGTTTTCGAGTGAAACAAAAAGTGTTTCTAATTGAAAGAAATGTTGGATGCAATAGAATAGTCCTCTCAACTCAAAAATGCAAGAAAATAGCAAAAATTGGAAGTGTCGCAATGGGGATTCAAATATTGATCTACAATGGAAGTGGATCTTCAAACGGGCTCTAATACCATGTTCGAAAAACACAAGGTATCCCAACATAGGACGAACACCTATGGTAACCACTCACGCAACCAGATCAAACATCAACACAAGGATTTTTTTACGTAGTTAAAACTCTCGAAGAGGGAAACAGTACACGGCCCTAGCCAACATGGCCACTTGAGGCAATATATTGATGCAAAAGAAAAATATTTTACAAGAGCGTTTCTCACAATCTATCATTAGAAAATGACCCTCCGTGCTCTTTAATTAATAGAGACCATGGACCAATCGTGTGTTAAACTATGGATGAATGTATCCATTAAGATCGAGGAGAATATGAGTCGTCTGATCACTCTATGTCTAGAACACATCATGATCGTCAAATTACATAACTACAAACGCATACTAAAGAAACACACTTTTACCTAAAAACACTTTAAACCAAGTTGATCTTAAGTAATTCCTAAGTGTTTAAATATCTTAACAATAACATAGAAAATGTAACAACCCTGGTTAAAAATATGCTTAGGGATTATTAAGTAAAATTAATTAGATAATTAATTGTCCTAATATGGTTTTAGTTAAACAATGATTATTATTAATAATAATAATTATTTATTTATTTATTTATTAATTGTTTATAACTTTTGATTGATTAATTAATTATTTAATTGATTACATATCATATTCAATGACATGGGTAATAAATTAAGGGGCTTAATAACTTTAATTTAATCCTTTTGAAACTTACGTATGACAAGAGGGGATAAGGTAATAAAGGAGGGGGATAAGGTAATTAATGGAGGGGAGGAGAGTCGTTGAAGGGGGAGATATGACGGGGAAGAGTCCTACGGGAGAAGGGGATTATTTCTTTGGGAGGAAGAATTATTGGGGGGAGAAGATTGTATGTCTGGTTTGCTTATTTTTCTGGTGTTGGGAGTTTGGTTTTGGGGATTTTGAGAATCATTGCAGGGGGCACCGGGTTGCTGGGGGTTTTGGGCACGGGGGCCAGGATTCCTTTCGGTATCGTGGAGCTAGGGAGCTGGACAAGCTGCTCCTAGATGACTGGGAGGTTAGTCGGTTTGGGCAGGGTTTGGTCAGTGCATCATGTTGGGCAAGTAAGCAAGGAAAAGACAACCAAATCAGCAAGAATTAGCATCAGAAGGAGGTATTTTAATTATGAATTTGCTGAGTTATTTTCATGCTGTGGATAAATTTTAATTTATGCTGAATATTTATGCTTATATGATGGTGAATGAATTATTTATGCAATGAGAAAGGAATTATATGTTTAATTGTATGAATTTTTGGATTTAATTAAATTGGGTCTCTACACATGGTATCAGATCCTTGGTTCAAAATCTGGAGCCAAGGGCCTACCCACCTACCCAAACCCTTAATTAGATATAAATCTGGGCCAAGCTCCAGCTCCACCTAACCTACAAGCCAAGCACACAAACTTTTTTTTACACAGATAAAAATATAAAAAAAAAAAATAATATAGAAAAAGTAATAAAAGTAGGCACACACGTTACACTGCAATCACCAAAAGAAGCACCACATTTCCATATGTTGTTAATATGTTATTTCTTAGAGACTGCAATGTCAAAGGAAAGAATTTAACCATGCCAAGCTGCGAAAATAGATATAATCTACCATAGCTGCAAGGTAATCATCGAAGAAGGAAAAACAAGTAAAAGACATATATTTAGAACATTAATTCTTAGGTACACATATCACCTTTAACCAAGT
>JZKD02S1663048.1:6337-30603 GCA_000966675.3 Picea glauca
ATAATTGGAGATTAGTTTAACAAGTCCCTCCCTTATTCAATTCACACTTTAATTATGATTAATTAGGCACATAAGAAAGTGCATCCTTTTGTAAACAAGTGGAATTGTAGAGTAGCAAGTATTTTACTTTTGGGGATTGTGATTGCTTGTGCCATTGGCATCACATGAAATTAGTTAGCTACGTTTACAATTACACGTTTTGTTGTGCTTGGTGTAACATATAGAATATGAAATTCATGAAAACAAATATATAAATGCACACACATGCCATCACATTTTTAGCATGGGAACACATGGAGCATGTCATGCTACGACACTGCAAGAGGTAGAAATTTTGACAATGCTCCTAACTTGTCACCCTTGATTGAGTAATTATAGCTATAGTTGGCATTGGGTATTGCATTGGGCATGGAGAGCTTGCTAAATTCAAGGATGGGGCTACACTTTCCATGGTCACGTCATCGGTAGAGGAAGAGACCAGGGGAGGATCCGCAGGGGGCGATCCGGCTAGGTGAGAGATGGAGGTTGTCGCCATTGAAGAAGTTAAGCTTAGAGGAGGTCACACTAGAGAAAGAAAGTCTCATAAAAAATACTTAAAAGGTGATCCCTTGTATAATGTGTATTTGGACGAGGTGCTACCACCCTTGTTTTTCCTACCTTCCTTGTTTCATTCACTTGGTAAACAAGTTATCACGGGATATTGACCTGGAACCTATCACTTTGTGTCTCGATATCAATATGGAACTGGCGAATGGGATGTTGCTTTTCCTAGATTTACTCTTGGTGCTACATCAACGACATCGAAAGGTTGGAATAGTATGTTCTTCTAGACATAGCATCAACATATATTGGATTTAGAACAAAGGGAATTATTGTTGCAGACTTTGATGCTTATGGCTATGGGAAGGTTTGTACCACGGGGATCTCCTGGGACGAATAAGGTGGTTTTGACCTAAGGATATCAAAGAAAGAAATGGTGACTTGGTTATAAAGAGACCATCCTTTCTATAGAGAGTGACTACTGAGCAAGCTATAATTTCGGTTATTGGATATACCTGAGGGTAGTTTATTTGGGGCCCCAAACTAAGCCAGATGGCCAGATAGTCAAATTTTTGTTTTGTTGGCCATGCGACTTTGGCCAAGTAGTCAAATTTTCATTTTGGCCTCCATAAACTTGTAGAGGAATCATAGTCCTCTAGGAATAATTCAAATGTAACCTTGTATTTGTCACCCCGCCTCTGTGACCATGCTTTTGTGGAATTGTAGCCATGCATGTGCTTTTTCATGTGCATGCATAGTTGACAATCTTTCTCATTGTTTGGCAACTAGAGTGTGTTACCATTGGAGCTATCATGACACGATGGAGCATGATGATTTCTTTGGAATTGATCAAATTGATTTCTTTCTAGTTTTTTTATCCTACACACATTTAACATTAGTTTCCTATTCAAGTAAACATTATATCACATTCCTTAAAGCGTGAGAAACAATTGATGTTGATTCTAGAATTTTATCTACATGAATTGTCATATTATTTCCCTTGCTTTTCACTTGTGAATTCGTTCCTTTTGGATTAAGGAGGCAAACTTTCAAGCTAGAAGATAGGAAATAAGCTAGAACTAGCTAAGACATTGGTGGCTCTAAAAAGCACATGTTTTTGGGTTTTGAACAAAATTCAAAACCCTGTTTAGGTGTCCTTTTCATATTGAAAGATCATTGGATCTCTAATAGCTTAGGGTAAGCCATAAGTCTTCTCAATCAAAGCCAAAAGCCAAGGTTGTTGCTTCTTTTAGTGAATGAAGCAATCATGGGAATCACTGCTACTCCAGTTCATTTGCAAAAGACAAACTAGTACTCCTGGGATGAACTACTACTCCTAGTGAAAGTGTCAAGAGCTCCAAAACAAAACTAGGTCGAGCTCGGGGTCTTTAGCATTTAGATCTAGCTTTGAGATATGTGTCTCATTGTCTTGAGAAACATAGACACAATTGTCATGCAATTGTCTCGAAGCAACAATAATTTCCACTAAGTAAGAGCAACGACAAAAACAACAACACATAGTAGTGTACAAACATATTGGTAGCATTAAGTCATAGTAATTCATAGATGAACCTAAGTCATAAAAAGCTTTATAAGAGAAAATGCTAGAGAAATAATGCTAAATAATAGATAACATTAATGTACATATGAATATATAACATTAATTGTTTGGGAAATCTTTGCAAATTCATAACTTGAAACATTAGATATCGCTTCATAAATCAAAGTTGTCTCGATATGAGGCCAAATAATATGGCAAACCATTTGATTGGTGAAAATAAAGCATCTCATATATGTGTGGGTGAAAACTTAGGATAAATATGATAAAGACATTGATTTTTGTGCCATGTAACAAGAAAAAATGACATATTGATTATTAGAGTCATTTGCAATCTGAGGCTAAGACTAATAACATTCTCTTTGAAAATTCTATTTAAATTGCATAGCCAAATTAATTTGTTTATTAATGGATTTGCTTACTTTTGACATCCTTGTTTCTTCCCTAGTCTCCTTGCACATGCTCTGTTAGTGGTAGACTCATGTATTCCTTGCACATGCTTAGTTAGTGGTAGACTCATGTATTATTGGTTCATTGGTTCTAGTATGAGGTATATTAAGTAATAGCATTGTTACCCAAGTATTATGATATAGATAATAAACTCCATTTAAAGCTTGTAAATTTGTAGGATGGGGGCATTTGGATGCTTGCAAGGAGCTATTAAAAGTTGGAGCAGATAAGAAGGCGATAGACAAAGATGGAAAATCTCCTATCCAAGTTGCAATAGCTTGTGGTCAAAGTGAAAGGTTACATAGGTTATTAACTGAAGATTAAATATTCAGAATGTGAATATCCTTGTAAATCATGTTTAAATATATCACTTTACTTTTAATTCATGAAATTTGCTCTAAAATGTATATTGTTGTGTGACATTCATCATCTTATTTATTTGTCTTAAATACATGAGGTTGGATTTGTGCATGTGAATGTGTTTGAAAGTATACATGTGCATTTGTGATAATATTGTTAACATGTAATTTATTGATAAGTAATAATTATGATTATTACAATTGCATCGATGTGTTAATCTAAGGTGTTATCTATGTATTTTTATATTATATTTGGATTTAAAATTAGATGTGTTAATCTAAGGTGTTATCTATGTATTTTTATATTATATTTGGATTTAAAATTTAAATTCTGAAGAATTAAATTGTTATGAGAATAAAGGATATGAAGCTAAATTGTTATAAGGATAAAGGATATGATTTTTATCATTATATTAATAGTTTTTTTAATTTGAAATTATTTTTATATTTATTTTATTAAAATTTTAATATCAAATTTTATATCTATATCTCTAAAATAATCAATATCTTATGTTTGTATATAAAATATTAAAAAAATTATCATCAACAAAAGTTTTATCTAAATTATTATTTAAATGATTTAAATTTGGTATATTTAGACTTTGAAACATTATTTTTATTACTTTCTTTGTAATAATCATAAATAAAAACTCTTATCATTATCCATATCTTCAAAATAATCGATATCTTATATTTGTATATAAGATATTAAAAAAAGTGTCATTCACAAATTTTTTATTTAAATTATTGTTTAAATGGTTTAAATTTGGTATATTTAAACTTTGAAACATTATTTTTATTATTTTCTTTGTAATAATCATAAATAAAAACTCTTATCATTTAAAATAGTGTTTTTTCCTCTTTTCTTAATACCTCATAAATGTTTTTATCCCTTTAATATGGAGTTATGTTTTTACATTTTGAAGTAAAATAAACTTAGGAAAATTTATCATTGTTCAATCTTTATGAATTGATAAGATGATTCTCATGAATAAATTGCCGAATCCTTGATATATACGATCATATGATAAAACTTTCTAGCCAAAGGATCATAGTTGAAATTTATATCATAAAGTATTATAATGGGATCATAGTTGAAATGTATATCATAAAGGTATTATAATTTTAATAATTCACTCAAGATGAGTGAAATTTAAAATGAGGCTAACTTCCATCTTGTTAAGGAATTATTTGAGTTTGTGTTTTCAAAACAATGCTTGAGTTAGAAAAATTAGAGAACAAAAAATATGTATTGGACAATGACAATGCATGTTTGGAAAGTGTTAAAATGAGTGGTGCATTAAATAATGGGAATTTGTTTATAAATAAGCTCTATCAATTATAAAGGAGAATAAATTTTTCGGTTTTAAATGTGAATATGAATTTTGAAGTTGAGAGTTATATGTTATTTATTTTTATAAATCTTATTAGAATTTTAGTTATTAATGTGATTGATTCATATGTCTTTTATAATGCCATAAAAATATTGAAAATTATTATAAATTGATTTTAATTCTAGATTTTATCACATTTTAAAGGGATTAAAATGTTTAAAGAGCAAAAATTTTTTAGAGTGTAAAAATTAAGGAAAGATTTGTATTTTGAGAGGTTTAATTATTTTTGGGACTTGATAGATCTAGAGTTAAGATGGATCTAGGTTGATTCCAATTGTGGGTGACTACTTCAAAATTTTAGATGATCATCATTATGTATATGTATATACAATATAAAGAGTACCATTTAAAAAGTCACTTCAAAAGTTACATGAGGATTAAGGTGAAGAGTAATACAATAACAATGTTCAATGATGAAGAGGGTGAATAGTAAGAAAGTAATAGGATGTTGGGGTGGCAGGTGGGGAGTCTTCTTGATCCCAGAGGAAATAACATAGTCTCTTACACTTGGGGACTTGGGATGGTTTCAAATAACATTGTTGAAGCTTATGCCTTATATGAGGGAGTGTGTCTAGCTAAAGAGAGAAATGTCTCCAAAATTGCAGTTTCTGGGGACTCCATGATGGTAGTCCGATCATTAAATAAGAAAATCCAATCCAAAAGCAATGTTTTCAATGACATTATTTCTTGTACATTGTCCCTTATTGAAGGTTTTGTTAAATTCAATATCTACCATGTTAAGAGGGATCTTAACGCCCTTGCAATTCAATGGGCAAAGTTGGGCACAAGTTTGGATAGAAGCATTATAGGTTTAAATGGGGTAAGTGGGAATTTTCCCATACCATAATCGAGCCCCCCTCTTTTTCGTGCGGACAGTTGGTGATGGTTTGATTCGTCTTGTTTTGTGCATATATCCTCACACACTTGAATATTTATGTCATTGGAGTGGGCATTCAATACAAACTGTGTTTTAGCCTTCTATGTGGATTGTTTACTCTGGGTATGGCTCGTTCTTCTCCGGTGTATGGAAGGGTTTCTTTCCTTGTTTGGGATTAGGCTTTGTCTGAGCCTCAGACCTCAATAGTTATTTTTTTAGGGGGTTCATTTCATTTTCGGTCGTTGGCTCTTAGGGCTCTGTTCCTGTCTTCAATGGGTGGTGATTATTCGATGTTGGTCATGTTTATTGGTCTTTTCAAGTTTCTTCTAGCTTATCAACCTTTTTCCTTTGGTTATGGTAATGTTTGTCTCTTTTCTTGAGTGGTTTCTATTTGTTGTGCAATTTTTCCTTTGTTTGTTATCTCAGGAATTGGGATTGGAAACCCTAGGGGGTGGAGGTTTTCAAGCTTCTTGTTACATTAGACAGAGATGGACCCTTCTTGGAACGACTTCAAGAAAATTCTTCGATGACATGAGATTTCTCAATCCAACTACATTGTGCTCCAACAACTTTCAGCGAAATTGGGGGATTTTAAACTTGCTCTAGTTTCCTTGACACAGCGGATGCATGAAATGGAGTTTAAAATACAACACTTAAAGTCTCTCGCTCACCCACAACGTTCGGTCTTCGCGTCAATCAATCATGGCATAACTTCTCCATGCAAAGATAACATGATCAATGGCAATGAAGAACATGGCAAAGCCCCTATGGACATTGAGGAGGGACCTCTCCAACAGACCAGGGCTACATAAATACAAGACTCTGCCTCTTCTTGTGAGTAAATGTTTTTTTAAGTTCTGTGGTTATTAGGTCAGTTTGTTAAAGAGTAATTAGCATATATGATTAGGAAACAAATATGGAGAGAGCTCCAAATTTTGTTGTCTTAGTTATAGAATTATGTACAAGCATTGTGTCGTTTTTTAAGGCTTTGTATGACTGTTGTTTGCCTCAACATAGCTCTTTTTAATATAAATACAATTCATTTTCATTTTAAAAAAAAGTAATAGGATATGTATAATAAATAACAAATAGATTATGTAATGACTAATCTAACATTTTCTTCTTTAGCTTTTCGTTTACCCACACTTGCTAGCTTTCTCATCTTTTCAATCAATCATATGAGAAAGGAAGTTGATTTCAAAGACCATTCAAACCTTTAACTCAAGGTATTGTGGTGAAGGTCATATCATGTCCATTTTTCCCCAATATTAGTAGTTTCTTTCCCCAATCTCATATATTCCTCATAATTCTACACATTATGTTGCATGCTTTTGGTTTTAAGGCACTATAGATATCAATGCATTCTATATATCTTAATATTATAATGTTTTTTAATGCGCAAATACTTATATTGGAATCACATCCGAGAGAACAAAGCAGTGGACTCAACTTATAATTGAGAATCTCTTTTGCAACATTATAATATGTATTTTGAAATTTGTTTGCACTATGTTATTGTTAAAGTCTTTTCACTTGATAATTTGCACTATCTTGTTGTTGAAATCGATGCATCGAATCAATTTCTTAATATCATTTCTTCGATGGATGTATTGAATAATTTTTTACTTAATATTATCATCAAAATTAATGCACTAGGGTTATTGTTTTGTGTTATGCCATTACTAAAATTAATGCAACTACTTGGTTTCTCTAAACCATTTTCCAATATATAATGTCTAAAATCAATGCACCCTATTGTTTTTTGTTACGTCATTTGCTTAAATCAATGGAACTACTTGATTGTTGTAAACACTTTTTCATTGTATCATCACTAAAATCAATGCACCCTATTGTTAGTGTGTTATATCATTGCTAAAATCAATGCAACTAATTGATACATATGTGTTATATCATTGTTGAAATCAATGCAATTATATGATTTATTTAAATCATTTTTCATCGTATCATCACTAAAATAAATGCACCTTAACTTGAATGTAGCGTTAAAGATGAATGTATGTACATGAAATATTGGAAATTAAAGAAGTGTATGAATGTATTGCTTCATTTTGGGTATGTGAGATCATAATAATTCTAGACATAGCTTTCATTTGTTCAACAACATAGGTATTCCAACATAGGATGAACACCTTAAGTAACCACTCACACAACCAGATCAAAGATCAACACATCGATGTTTTTACGTGGTAAAACTCATGTGGGGAAACATCTACAACCCTAACCAACGATGCCACTTGGAGAAATTTATTAATGTAAAACAAAAAAAATTACAAGAGAGTTTATCGCAATCGATCATCAACAAATGACGCTCTATGCTCTTTAAATAAAGATCATGGACTAATCGGGTGTTAAGCCACAAATCAATGTAAATGTTAATGTCGAGGAGAATATGAGTCATTGGATCACTCTATGTCAGGAACATATCATGATCGTTGGATTACCTAACTACAAATTCATACTAGTGTATAATAAAGAAACACACATTTACCTAACGACACATTAGACCAAGCTGGTTTTAACTAACTCTCAAGTGTCTGAACATCCTAACAACCCTCCCTAAGAAAAACTTAGGATAGGATTGAAGGATTTACAAAGGTGACACAATAGAAGAAGGAAAGAAGAATTAGAGCCTATCCCCCCTTTATGGCAATGTCCTAAACTCCTAACATAGATCGAAGTTTGGAAAATCCGCTTATGTAAGAGAATTTTTTAAATGTCTGCAACTTGATCTTCTATAGGGAAAAATAGCACTTCAATAACTCAATCATGAATGAATTGTTTGATGAAGTGCATGTGTAGCTTGATGTGTTTATTGCGTTGATGTTGAATTGGGTGTTTGGCGAGCTTGATGGCACTCTGATTGTCACACCAGATGGTTGTCAGGTGCTGCTGGTAGAATCCAAACTCTGAAAGGACATGTTGAAGTCAAAAGGATTATTGACTTGCATTAATTGTTTCCTGATACTCTGTTTCTGTTGAAGAAAGAGCAATAGCTTGTTGTTTTTTACAGACCCAAGGGACAGGTCCTGAACCAAGGCTGAAAACATAAACTGCAGTAGACTTTTGATCATCATGGTCGTCGACCCAATCTGAATCAATGAAACCAACCAATAAAGGAGTCCCCCCCTAAGTTGTAATGTATCCCGAACTGAACTATACCCTGGACATATAGAAGTATCCTTTTAGTTTATTTCCAATGGCTTTCATGGGGTGCTTTCATATACCGGGCAACAAGACCAACAACAAAGGAAATATCAGGACGAGTATGAGTCAAATATAAGATACCACCAACTAACTGATGGTACAAAGAGGCATCAAATTTGGGAGAAGTACAGGTGGAAACAAGTTTCACTCTAGACTGGAAGGGAGAAGGAGTTGGTTTAGAATCTTCCATGTGAAAACGAGGAAGAAGGTCATAGGCATACCTAGACTGGGAAAGAAAAATTCTTTCCTTGGTTTGCAAAACTTGGAGGCCAAGGAAATAATACAAATAGCCTAAGTCGATCATTTCAAATTTCTTCTTAAGGTTGGTTTTTACATGGTTTAAAATTTTAGGGTCACTACCTGTGAGGATAAGGTTATCAACATAAAGAACAAGTATTGTGAGTTGGATTCCTACTTTCTTGGTATATACATTAGGGTCATAATGGGATTTAGAAAAGAAAGTGTCAAAAAGAAAGATTTCCATTTTGGCATACCAAGCTTGAGGAGATTTCTTAAGACAATAAAGAGATTTCTTAAGGTGACAAACAAGGTTGGAGTCATTCTAGACATAGCCAGGAGATTGTTCCATGTAGATTTATTCTTGCAAATCCCCATGCAATAAGGAGTATTTATCATCCATCTAATGGACCTCCCATTTATGTGAGGCAACAAGGGAAAGAACAAGGCGGATGGAATTCATTTTGGCTACGGGGAAAAATCTTTCATTATAGTCAACACCTTCAACTTGAGAGAATCCTTTGGAAACTAACCCAGCCTTGTGTCTTTCAACACTTCCATATGATCTATACTTATTTCTATAGACCCATTTACATCTGACAAGTTTTCTTCCTTTCGGAAGAGGTACTCGATCCCAAGTATTGTTCACCATTAAAGAGTGATACTCTTCATTCATTGTTGTGTCCCAATTTGGATAACCGGAAGCTTTTGCAAATGTTTCTATATCATGAGTCTCCAAAACTTGAGCCAAAAGAGAAGAGGCGCGCTAGGACTGTGAATGTGTTCGACGTTGATCTCAAGGATCACCAGCAAGATCACCAATTGTTTCTTGTGTTGAAAGAACCCACCTAGGAAGTGGTGTTGGTGCAAGTTCATGTTCAATGGACTCATCTAGAGGAAGGTGAGCAGGCGGAGGTTTATTATACAAAGGTTATTCAATCAATGGGAATAAGAGTAATACAACTAATCTAAGTACGATACAAATATATAGCTTATTGTTTCTACTCATATGGTGGTTACGATAGTCACCTCTTACTCGCGAAGGTAAAGTAATGGAAATGATAGACCCTTAGAAGTTGATGCATGACATGAGCTTAGTGATGGATAATACTTATAGAACATTGATTCCACATATATAGATAAGCTTACATAGGTGTTCATAGTAGAGCTTGTTGTCTCCTTATGATACAACTTATAATTGTAATGGATTCACTCTTAAGTTGTATACAAGTAAGATAGAGTTGTTGCAGGTATGATGATTACCATTACTATTACAATACTATGATTTCCATGAATAAGCACTCATTGCGTGATTGTTACAGTATACTCAAGCTGTATTGATTAGGTTCTATTGCCATTACTTATATCGATTACATAGTGTTATGTTGTACAAGATTATTAATTACTATAACTAAGAGGCTATGAAAACCCAACTATTTTCGATCTTGATTGGCCTAGCCTAGCCAATTCGACTTGCTCATGACTAAATTGAGTGTTTTTGGGTATGGGAACAACTTGAATTGACACCTTATAGTGGTGCTTCTTATGTTACTACTTATGCTTATGGCTTGATTGTCAGTGCTACTTCCACTATTGGTGGTGGCTATAGGTAAAGATCTCACTATTCCTCTCGCTCTCAAACTAGATATGGATATACTACTAGTATCAGATCTACTACTAGATATGTTAATGGGTCTCAATCTCGATCAACAAAATCTGGATATGGTAAAAGCACGGTCTGTTGGCTCTCGATCTTGTTTTGTAGGGTTTATTGCTTTGGACTCTACCTTTGCCTCCTAAGGAAGGAATGTTTGGGATAGAACAACAAAGATCGTATATTTATGTGTGTACCTATCCAACATATTGATATATATTACCAATGATTAATTACCTACTGACCATGTTATCTTTGTTTGGTTATATTACACTATTGATAGCTACCTTATGTGCGCTATACATGGGTTTTGGAGCTGGATCTGAGTAAATAAGGACAACTAGCTATGTCCTTCTTTATGTCATCCTCGTTGTCATCATCTAAAGAAGAAGAAACCAGAATAGGAACAGAAAATGGCACAAATGTCGAATATGGCTCACAGCTTGAAGATGGCACAAATGTTGAATTAGGCTCGCAAGACAAGAGATTTTCATCAAATTTAACATCTCTTCTAATAATAATTTCATTGGAATGAGGTTGAAGAAGTCAATGACCTTTGACATCTTCAAAATGTCCAACAAAAATACACTTCTCAATTTCAGGTTGTAAATCTTTCTTTTTCTCATCAAAAATGTGAGCCCATACTACATTGTCGAATACACAGAAGTGAATGACATCTAGCTTAAGTTTATACTATGTTTCTTTCGGTGTTATATTTTTAAGATCCTTAGTGGGAGTGTGATTTACTATGTAATTTTCACAATTAATGGCTTCCACCCAATAACGAAGACTTAACCCTTTAGATTGGATCATACAATTACCCATTTCTTTTAATGTGTGATTTTTTCTCTTAGAAACATCATTTTGATGTGGTGTATATGGAACAATGTGTTGCATTTGAATGTTTTTTGTAGTGTAGTAACCTGTAAAATTGTTTTTCACATATTTTCCTCCATTATCTGTTCTTAACCTTTAAAGTTGATGCGCCCAGAGGGGTTGGATCCAATGATGGAAAGCAAGGAGTTTTTCACCATTAGGCAAGGTTCAATTCCCATGAGGGCTTTACCTAGAGCCATGGGAGCACCTTGAGGTAGTGGTCGAACGTGTGGTTGCACCTAGAGATAATATATTAAATGGTATCATGACCCATGCACACATAAGTGGATCAAAGCCCATCCCCATATCCTTCAAATTTATTCAGTCCCCGAGGTGTAGGACAGTCAGTGATGAAGTGTGTTGTTAAGGCACTCTATGATGTTAAGTCACTAGTTCGAAAACTGTGGGGACAAAAAATCCATCCATGTTAAGAGTTGGTGTGGATCAGGTCGGGTGCAATCCCTGGGTGATTTTGATGGCTTAGATTCCCCTGATTCGTGGTTTCTCAAGCCATAGGCTAGTCCCACGGGTCACGGAAAAACTAGCAAACAAAAAAAAACCTTTGAAGTTGATTCCCAAATTGTTTTTCTACAAGGGCCTTGTAGGCCGAAAATGTCGCTTTTAATTTTTAAAAAGTAAACCCAAGTGTGTCTAGAGAATGCATCAATGAAATTAAAGAAATACTTTATCCTAGAGAAAGAAAGAGAAGAAATCGAACCACACAATCACTGTGAACAAGCTGCAAAGGGGTTTAGGCGTGCCAAGAGGCACATTTGTCAAAATTATCCCTAAGATGTTGTCGAGAACACAATCGGCACAAACACCATCTTTGCAAGAAACAAGAGGAAGACTAGTCACCATGTGTTGATTACATAGTTGTTGCAATGAGCGATAGTTTAGATTACCAAACCGCTCATGCCAAATTTTTCTCAAGTCATCGTTATGAGCAACAAAAACCAATGGAAAAGATGATGATCCAAAGTTTTCAAACTTGTACAACCTAGTAATATCATCAGCAATTTCAGTTGCAGGGACATGCTTAGGATCTTTTAAATCCTTGATTACAACTTGGTGAGGTGAAAACTCTACGATTTTTCCTTCACCTGAATGAGTGATCTGATACACTGATAGAAGGTTGCAGGAAAGACTTGGAACACATAATACATCATTGAAATGACCATTATCTACTTGAATTGTTCCAAACCCTACAACACTAAGAGATTTATCAGTGCTAACACATATTTTATTTGTGTTACATTTAGTAAGAGTAGAAAATATGGCTTTATCTTTAGCCATATGATAAGATGCTCCAAACTCAATAAGCCACTCATCAGAAGAAGAAGTAGAAGTTGCATTGAAGGAAAAACCATAAGCAAAAAGTGCATGTCTATGAGAAGAAGAAGAAGAATCAATATTGATATTATGCTTCTTTATTGCTCTTTCTAAGACTTCCATCTTTTTAAAACATTTGGACTCCACATAACTATCTTTCCCAAAAAAATTGCAATGTCTATCACTCTTCTTATTTTTGGATTTTGCTTTGTTTTCACCATTAGGAGCAGAAGCTAGCGGAGAGAGTTTAGGGTCCTTGTTTTGCTTGTTGTTATGGCGAGGATGTTGCTTCTTAGGATTCTTGGGTTATCTTTATGCTAGGCCACTAAGGTTTTGTTGGATGTTCCTACAATGTTGATCAATCCAATTTGCACAAGTTTATCTTGCTCTCGAATAAGAGCATCACAAAAAGACTCAAGAGAAGGATTTTGGTAAGCACTCCCTAGAGTTTTTCTACTGACATAAAAGGTAGATATAAACACAAAATATGCACTACCAAGATTATAAAGAACAATAAAGATGCATTGTCATGTCCCCATTTTTGGATTCCCCCGTTCGGCAGTGGAAATGACTTTTGTGGCTTGTTAGTGAAGAAAAAGGGAGTCAAAAGGGGCTATTTAATGTCACTTAGTTAGGAGATGTTATGTATTTAAAGTGACATTAAGGAAATAAAGTAACTTTAGATTAATAAGTTACTTAACCATTATTAAAGTGACTTTTAATCTTAAAGTAAAAATTGGAGGGACAATAAGGTTAGGGTTTGATTTAGTCAAAAAGGGGGAAGTTCTAGAAGTCACATTTGATTTGGTCAAAAAGGGGAAAGTTCTAGAAGACATGGAAAAGGGATAAAAGGAGGGGTAGAGCCTCACTTTGACATTATGATTTGATCTCTCATTTTAGAGTGCTCTTGGAGCCATTGTTTCGTCAGGGTTTAGCAAAACCCTTCCACTATTGGTTTGGTTTCAGAGGTGCAATATCCACCCTAGTTAGACAAGAGGGGAATCCACCCAAGATTTCCATTGGAGCATAGACAAGAGGGGAATCCATCCAAGATTTCCATGTTATTAAAGTGACTTTTAATATTAAAGTGAAAATTGGAGTGAAAATAAGGTTAGGGTTTGATTTAGTCAAAAAGGGGGAAGTTCTAGAAGTCACATTTGATTGGGTCAAAAAGGGGAAAGTTCTAGAAGACATGGAAAAAGGATAAAAGGAGGGGTTAAGCCTCACTTTGGCATTATGATTTGATCTCTCATTTTTTAGTTCTCTTGGATCCATTGTTTCATTGTGGTTTAGAAAAACCCTTCCACTTGGTTTGGTTTCGGTGGTGCAATATCCACCCTAGCTACAAAAGAGGAGAATCCACCCAGGATTTCCATTGGAGCCTAGACAAGAGGGAAATCCAACCAAGATTTCCATTGGATCTAGACAGAAAGGAGGACGATCCATACGAGGTATTCATTGGAGCTTCACTTGGGATTTTTGCTTATAGTTGGAGGGATATTGACGTGTACAGGAGGATTACAGAACTTTCCATACGAAGCAGGTTTCAAGAGGGTTTCGGAGAAACCAGGGTTGAAGGCATCCTTGTTGGTCGAGTAAAGGATGTCTCGTGAGGCCCCACTAGACGACCGACTATGTCCCGCGAGGACCTCTGCGATCGGGGGTTTGCAGCAGCCAATTGGATTTGGACGGTGAGGGTTACAGGAGTGGATATTCTACAATGGATTCAGGAGGATCATGGTGACATTCCAGGTTTTTTTTTTCTTTGTGTGTGTGATTGTGCAGCCTCCATTGCAACCAATAGACATCTACAAGGTTAGTGTTTGGTGCAGGTGTTGTTACAGCCAATAGATATTTGTATTGTTGTGATTTATGAAGATTCCATCCATAATAAAATGACATGATCATCTCTTCCATTTTTGGTGTATTTAGTTATGTGCAACATGTTTGATAAAACATTCATTATGGGTATACTAGAAAATTGTTTGTGAAAATTACTCAATCAATTTAACAACACATGTAATGCAAGTATTTGATGAAAGTACACAACCAAAAATACATAATTGACAACAAACCATTTTTTTCCTAGCATGTTCCCCTTGGGGACATTACAGTTGTATCAGATCTTGTGATCCTCCCTTCTTGTGAGGGTATACAAGCTTGGCTATCCAACTAAGAATAAGGTGTAAGAAAGGATGGGAGTAGGTTTTTCACTGAGGTGGTTAAGCCAGATGGAGGAAGATTCAAAGCCTGTGTTTGAAATATCGAGGACACTAGAAACAATTAAAAACATGCCTTACCACTACTAGAATTATCTAACATTGGGTGAGGAAATCTGTGCATATTTTCCCTTTAAAATATGAGAATGTGGACGAGGATTCCTTTAAAGGCACAGGGAAGAAACTAAAGAGAAATGATCTTGAAGGTCAAGTGGAGGAGCATGCATCTAGCCATGTTGAGGATTTTTGCATAGAATAGGACCAAATAGCATCCTATGATACATTATTAGAGATAACCGATGAAGCCAAGGACACCAGTGTGTTGGATAGGTATACCTCTGATGAATCAATGAAGGATGAGGATGTAGCATCTCATGATGAGTATGAAGAGATGTTCCAATCAATCGATGTTGTAGTTCCAACATCTTCCATTGTGTACAATACTTATGATGAGGGTAGTCCAAGCATGATAGAACCTACACATTCAGTACCTTATCGTATTTATGACATATATGATGATGCAAGCATGATTGTACCAGAGCTATGCATAGAGGATAACAAAGGGGATGATTTAGTGGACAAGAACAGATCATAAAACTTGTATGAGGAGAATAAGCCACAATACACGTCATCATCTAGTGAGTCAGTTGATCCCTTGTGTCACACCCCATGCCATGTTGATGAAATAACATTGTGTGAATTGGAGGACCGATTATTAGTCACATAGGAGTAAGTTGTGTAGGTGTTGATGAGGACAGATGGTGATCATAAATCCATTGAAGACCTTATGTGGAAAACCTAGATGGAGGAGAGGCAAAGGGGAATCGCAAGTGGGGTCGCTAGTACCTAATTACGCATCATCAAAGAAGCACTAGAGAAAATTAAATCTGAGTACTTGCAGTTGTTCATGGATAGGGACCTTTCTCTCAAGTTCGTTGAGTACAAGGAAAGGGATATTGAGGAGCTTTGTTACCAGCTTAGCTTGGCATGCTCTTCATCATTGGTATTAGCAGAGAATCCATCATCTTTGGAAGAAGTGACACACGAGGGCATGAGTGACACTCATGATTTGAGGGAGGAGCTTCTTGTGACGATTACACATGAGGAGCTTTAGAGTTGTAGGTGTATGAGGAGATTTTTGACACAGAGGGTTTTGACTATGAGCATGTTTTCAGTGCAAGGACCATGAGTCATTTATTTTGGCTCAAGGTTTAAATACATATATGGTAGTTGAGAAAATTCTTTGTGGATCAGCTAGCAAGGAGGTATATGCACCAATTTATTGGGGGATTGAAAATAGGATACATGTGGATACATCACTTTGGGATCCAGGTTCAGTTGGTATTAGTAGAGTGAATGATATAGTGGCACATGTAGGATACAGGGTGGTACATGATGATACAATGGTGTGCAATGGTATGCAGCAGTATAGAGTGGTGTGCGGTGGTGTGTAGTGGGGTTTTGGGACGTTTTCCCCAAGGATATCTCTAGACAAGGATTTTAAACATGTCATTGAGTTTGGTTCACCCAGGATCAATGAGTGGATGGACGATATTCATGGAGAGGAATATTCCTCAGAGATTGATCTTCAATTGGGATATCACCAGAGCAAGGATAGAGAGAAGGATACCTGTAGGATTTCTCTCAAAGATACATTGATTTCTTGGTCATACCATTGGGGTTGGCCAACACACGTGACACTTTCCAGTCTTGCAGGTAGTGGCATATATTTTTATCTTCTGATGCCAACGGTATATTCAGTAAGGCATGGAGGGTTCACCTAAGTCGGTTGGGTGAGGCAGGCAGGATTATAGCCATGTCAGAGTTCTTTCATTCAGGCTATGTGGTCGGAGCAGATGAGGAGATCCAGATTGTATTGGATCAATTCACAGAGATTCTAGTTGACAAAGTGGTGGATGGAATTATCCACTGCAGAGGTCGCACACATATAGTCCTTGAGTCCACACTTAGGGATAAAATTATGAGGGATACGCATGATTCACCTTTGGCAAGGAATTTTAGGTACTCGTATGAGTATGACGTATTGCAGGTGACAGGGCTAATTTTCAAGGAGGTGTTTAGACTCCACGGATTACTTGAGTACATTGATGGTGATCGAGATGGTAGATTTATCGGTGCAGTTTAGCAGGAACCAATTAGATCAGCAGGAACAGAGTTGATTCCTAGTACTTGGTGTCCACCAGATGATGGCATACTAGGGACTTGGCTCATTTTGACTCCAATGGTTACCAGTATGTCACAACAACAACTAGAAAGTATTAGCAGTGGTGGACTTCCAATTTGATGGCGGGATCCTAGAATTCATCTGAGTGATAGATTGATTCATATGATGATTGGCATAGACATGATAGTGAGTGGTCTACTTTATTTTTGGGACATCGGTAGATGGGAGGCCGATACTTATTCCATCTGGCAGGACATGCTCAAAGTCGACCATGAAATTGCAGACTTAGACTTCATTGAGACACCTTCACAGGGGAGGATTAATGATGGCGGTTTCGGTCCCTTCAAGGACATCAACTTGGGATTCTAGGGGAGGAGGATGCATATTGGGAGAGTTGGTCTGACAGTGATGATCAAAGTGGTGCAACATCAACATAGTGGTACCTCTCCAGGATTAGTTTGGGACCCTGGGATCACATTGTTTGACATTTCAACTACTATTAGAGAGGGGAGCATTGGTTTTGACTTTTCATAGTTAACCTTTAGGAGGATTAGGAGTGGTTACTTGGAGGAGTAGTCTTCTGAGGAGTTGATCGAGTCTATGCAACTTATTATTGCCTGGCATATCAAGAGCAAGCAAGTGGATCCTTGTAGTAGCACCTTACAGACCATTGCTATGAGTGGAGGGTGCTTCACACCATACAAGTTAGTTTGAGATCATGTCGACTTTACCATATATAGGGTTCTTGTGTTCATGTGAAGGGACTTTGCAAACGATATGTTAGGAGATTGTCTGGATGATGCTTGGACGATTACAATAGATTGGAAGTGTTGGAGTATTGGGGATTTTCCCTTTAAAACTTGGGGACTAGGTGTAGTGGATGCCCTATCAGTTGGTGACCACATAGACTTCTCTGTGATGTTTGATTTTAGAGTTTGTTTAGTTGAATTCACTGAGATACATTGGTCGGGTATGATCCTTGATAGTGGGTGTGATCCTTTAAGGAATTAAAACTCATGGATGAAGGTGTGGAGAATGCAATATAGGGAGGATCACATTTTTATGATCAAATTGGCATAGCGACAACATGATGAGTCCCTTCAGAGGATAGCTTAGGACCCTGGGATTTCAGTCGGAGATAGTGCAACAGTTGACATGGAGGCAAGTGCCATTTTTTTCTTTCAAGAGTTTGGTTCCCTAGCAAAGCAGTTCCTTGATGTATTGATCAAGTTGTTGCAACATCAAGTGGTCTTACTTGTTGGTAGTTTTCAAGAGGCCTCTTATGTCAGTACTTTTATCGGACCACACCTTAAGAGAAGGATGCTTCACATCTTATAGGGTTGTTTGGGGTTCTGGTATCATTTCCAATATCAGTCTGGATCGGTCGATGGAGCATCAGGTCCTGATGGCATTGCTTGAGGAAAAGCAATCTTTGGGAAGGGAGGATTTGTCTTGTCCCCATTTTTGGATTCCCTTGTTCGGCAGTGGAAATGACTTTCGTGGCTTGACAGTGAATAAGAAGGGAGTCAAAAGGGGTTATTTAATGTCACTTAGTTAGGAGATGTTATGTATTTAAAGTGACATGAAGGAAATAAATTAACTTAAGATTAATAACTTACTTAACCATTATTAAATTGACTTTTAATCTTAAGTTGAAAATTGGAGGGAAAATAAGGTTAGGGTTTGATTTAGTCAAAAAGGGGGAAGTTCTAGAAGTCACATTTGATTTGGTAAAAAAGGGGAAAGTTCTAGAAGACATGGAAAAATGATAAAAGGAGGGGTAGAGCCTCACTTTGGCATTATGATTTGATCTCTCATTTTGGAGTGCTCTTGGAGCCATTGTTTTGTTAGGGTTTAAGAAAACCCTTCCACTATTGGTTTAATTTCAATGGTGCAATATCCACCCTAGCTAGACAATAGGGGAATCCACCCAGGATTTCCATTGGATCCTAGACGAGAGGGGAATCCAACTAGGATTTCCATTGGAGCTAGACAGGAAGGAGGAGGATCCATACGAGGTCTTCATTAGAGCTTCACTTGGGAGTTTTGCGTACATTTGGAGGGATATTGAAGTGTGCAGGAGGATTAAAGAACTTTCCGGACAAAGTCGAGCCCAACCATTTGCATGTTTCAGGAGGGTTTCAAAGAAACTAGGGTTGAAGGCATCCCCACGGGTTGAGTAAAGGGTGTCCCGCGAGGCCCCGCTAGATCACCGACTGTGTCTCACGAGGACCTATGAGATCGAGAGTTTGCAACAATCGATTGGATCTAGATGGTGAGGGTTACGAGAGTGGATATTTAGCAGTGGATTCAGGAGGATTGTGGCAACATTCCAGGTTTGTTTTTTCTTTGTGTGTGTGATTGTGCAGTTGTCATTGCAACCAATAGAGATTTGTGAGCTTAGTGTTTGGTGCAGTTGTTGTTATAGCCAATAGTGATTTGTATTGTTGTGATTTTTTAAGATTCCATCCAAGTAAAATGTTATCATCATCTCTTCCATTTTTGGTGTATTCAATCATGTGCTACATGTTTGATAAAATATTCATTATGGATATACTAGCAAATTGTTTGTGAAAAGTACTCTATCAGATTAACAGCACATGTAATGAAAGTATTTGATGAAAGTACACAACCAGAAATACATAATTGACAACAAACCATTATTTTCCTAGCATGTTCCCCTTGGGGACATTACATCCATTGGTCTTCCTTCAAATCTATTTTGCAGTCTATACATAAAAGTCTAAGTGTTTTGAACTTAGATAAATAATCTTCAATGCAAGGAAAATTATTGGAACTTAAATTCATTAATTGGTTTTCTAACTGGTGGGCTCAAATAATATTGTGTTTACCAAATAAAACTTCAATCTTTTCTCAAGCTTTATATGGGTCATCAATTCCTTGAAGGTGAAATCTTAAATTAGGAGAGACATACATTTTGATCAGTCCACGTGCTTCATCATTCTTATTAGCTCATTTGAATTTATTTTCATCAATAGTGGGTTCTTGTTATTTTCACAAGGTAATCATATACAATCCTTTACTTCTTAATACATCCTCCATATGGGATTTCCGTGGGAAGTAGTTGGTACTGGTAAGCAAAATATCATTGGGAGAAATCATACTAAATATGTAGAGAATATGGATTTAAAATATGAAACTGATGGTTTGGATGGAAAGATCTTAAAAAAATAGGCTTTTAAAAAAATGGCACTGAAAATGGACTTCGGATGTGAAAGTTATACCATTTTGAAAAAAAAGGCATAAACAATAACCAAAGAATCATCTAGAAAATAAAAGTTGGTCCACATGGTGATGCCCCTCCTTCACTATTTTTCTTATAACCTCACTTTTACAAATAAGTTGTTTGTGAAGTGACCCACTTTTATAGAACAAGTGAAAATCACTTTTACAATTAAGTTAGTTTATCAATGAAAGTTGCATGCAAAACTAATAACTTAAAATAAAATATTAAAGTTATTTAATAGTGATTCACCTTTATAATTAAGTGAAATGCACTTTACAATGAATGCATGAACTTTTTCAAAAAACAAATAATAAAAAAAAGACTTGAACTCAAGACCTCTTACTTAATAAAACAACTTTTAATCAAGTGAGCTAGTGCAAAACACATTATAATATTAAGAAGGAGGATTGAGGGTGTTGTTGTTGTTGTGGAAGACAATCTTGGAGTGTGCTAAAAAAAATTATTTTCATGTGTTCACACAAGGAAAAAAAAATTGTTTCCCAACAACAACAAGGGTTATATCTCAGTTAGTTTACCCAGAAAATGCAAGTTTTCCCTCTATTTATGATTTACCGAGATCGCAAGAACGCACGACAAAGAACATACGTAGATAAGAAAACCCTTTCCGCTTTGTTTCTGATTTGTCAAAATCGTACAAAGTGTAGGGAAAAGAGCATATGCAAATAAAAAAGAGTAGCAACCCGGAAATAAAAAAAAGAAAACCGAAATATTATCTTTGTAAAAAATTAAAAGGGCATATTCAGGCTTTATACCTCTAGATATCACTGAGATGGTCATATCTTGTGCAAACGAAAACCTTTTCGAACGAAACGAAAAGCGGTGCTAGCTAAAAGAAATGCTTCGAACAAAATGGAATAGTCCTCTCGGTCCAGAAATGTACGGAAATAGCAGAAACTAGATTTGTGGAAACATGGCTTCAAGATCTTGATCTACAACAACAGTGGGTCTTCAAATGAACTTTGATACCATGTTCGACAACACAAGTATTCCAACTGAGGAAAAACATCTTCAGTAATCACTCACACAACCAAATCAAATTTCAACAAACTAATATTTTTATGTGGTAAAACCTCAGTGGGAAAACATCCACGACCCTAGCCAACGTGACCACTTGGAGCAATTTATTAATGCAAAAGAAAATAAATTACAAGAGAGTTTCTCACAGTCGATTATCAACAAATGACCCTCCATGTTTTTTAAATAGAGATCATGAACCAATCAGGTGTTAAGTAATGGATCAATGTAGTAATTAAGATCGAGAAGAATATGAGTCATCGGATCACTCTATGTCGGTAACATATCGTGACCATTGAATTACCTAACTACAAATGCATATTAATACATACTAAAGAAACACACTTTTATCTAACGACACATTAGACCAAGTTGATCTTAACTAAGTCCTAAGTGTTTAAATATCCTAATATCATTGGCATTATTATCTAAACTTTATTGTGTTGCAAGTATCCATATTGCTCAAACTTTATTGTTTTGCAATTATCCATATTCTTGAGCTACATGTCTCATTGCATTCCTTTCCTCACTTTCAAGAGACTTGAAATTCAAACCTTGTGTTATGTATTGTTAGGTTGTTGGGAAATGATTATATAATCATTAATGCATAGTTCACAACAACAATCTCAGTTTATCATTGATAGTCGCCTTCCTCTCACTATTTTTGTAATGCATGGCCTTTTCAAGCCTCGATGCATTACCTTCTTCCTTGGGATAGAAGTAGAACCTTACAAATCTCCTCCTTGTCGAAAACAATCTTAGTCTTTTCATAGCTCCTAAAATAGAAGACTGGAGAAATATGGGAAAGATCAATTTGAGCCACAATAATCTCATTGGAACGATTTCTCCAAAATTAGGCAATTTAACTAATTTGGAGGTTTTTGATATGGATTTCAATTTCCGAAGAGGTCAATATGGAATGTACTATATCTTAGTAGATCCATATTAACATGAAACAATACCTCATTAATAGAAACTGTGTAAAATCTTAGTAGGTGTGCATCCATACCTGATAATGCCTATAATCTTTTGCAAATAGTAGATAACCTTCCACAAATTGCTTATAATATTTTGTAGATCGTAGATAATTTTCCGCATATAATCTTTTGCAAATCACAGATCGTAGAGAAAAATGTATTAGTGTTTCATAATTTCTTTATTGAAACTACACACACACACACACACACACACACACACACACACACATATATATATATTGGTCGACATTGTATATTTTTTATTTACTTAATATTTTAAAATTTTCACATGTCAGTTCCACGTTAAACATGGACCCAACCTATCAACAGTTAATATAGATTGACTTTTCTCATCTGAACATGAGTTAAGATAGATCCTAAGTTAAGATGGATTGACTTTAAAAAATGTTTATCAAAATTGAAGTGGATGGTGTATTAGAACTTCAGTTTTGAGGATATAATCTCGCAACCATTGATTTACTTGGATTCTCATTAGGTGATGATATCGCTGCATAGATATAAAGTTAAGATGAATTGATTTTTCTCATAATAACAAATAACATAAATTTCTTAATAGTCACAATATCCAAAACTATGTAAAAAATTAAGAGATTTATTACATCTAAGACATTTAAATAATAAGTGTTTTTTTTTATGGAGTTGCATTCCATTGTGAATTGATTTCACAAAAAGGTATGAAACAATTCCCAACTTTTCAATGAACTAATGGCCAATTTTACAATTGGAAAATATTAGTGATGTTGAATATAATTAATAATCATGGAAGCTCCATATGACTTTGTTATTCTCCCTTTAACTTTTTACATAACGGGTAATTCATGCCTTTATTGTGACTTTAAGGAAGAAATAAAATCAAACTGGATATTGCCTATATTGACTTTGATATGGTATAGAACTAAACTCACATTGTTATAATCATTAAACATTATAATGAATGAATCTTAAGGAGTTTGGATATTGCTTTCATTGACTTTGATATGGTATAAAACTAAACTCACATTGTTATAATCATTAAACATTATAATGAATGAATCTTAAGGAGTTTTGTAAATTAATTATGGATCTAAGAACATTGAACTTTTTATGAAGTTTTGCAATGTTGCAATGTTTAGTGATGGTGATTTTATTCAATTTTGTTCTTTTCTTACTACTAGTTGAGATTGATTAAGAAATCCTAACCATAGCATCGAGTAGACTAATGGACAATCGAAATTAAGGTGATGTAAACAAACAACAAAACCTTCACTGCACATGGCATTTTCTCTAATGATTTATGGAAATATGTGGATGGTGTAC
Source organism: Picea glauca (assembly GCA_000966675.3). Classification (NCBI taxonomy): domain Eukaryota; kingdom Viridiplantae; phylum Streptophyta; class Pinopsida; order Pinales; family Pinaceae; genus Picea; species Picea glauca. The sequence continues at coordinate 29,820 of JZKD02S1663048.1, forward strand.
ATAACTAGCACAACCACAAAGTGGCTGGTGAACGCTGAAAGGCGATGCTAAAACTTCCTACCAGATCGTTGAAACGCACGGACAGTTGAAACGCACATAGAGCTGAGGAAATCTAAAAGTTAATTTCAAATGTGGTAATTGCAAAGGTTAATCAGTTAAATGTGGCAATCATATGGTGGTACAGTAATTTCTTAATATGATTAGGTAAATGTTAAAAAGTAAACAAGTTAACTGATGCATTAAAAAATACAAGGAAGTTATGAAGAGTAAATCACATTCATTGATTTGGGAGGACGACTAAGAATATGCCAGCATCTTCAATTGTTAGCCATCAGATTAGAATTTTAGATTAAAAGGTGATTAATTGTACCCATCTCCAATAGGTATACGCCTTTTGGCGTAATTATATGGACCTCATGTGGTGCATGTACATAGTTATATCTTTTAACAATTTAAAATTATCATAAAAGAACAAATAGTCTCCAAAGGAGAACCATGGGGCACATGAAGACAAATGAAGACATTATTTACAATCAATTCATAAAATGGGTACATTTTGAATTAGTACTAGTAATCTATTCCATCTAATTTTTCACTTCCTTTGAAGGATGATAACTTTATGATAATGAAGTTCAACTTTTTTCACATTACATGACAAAGGTAGTTTGTCAAGTTGGTCATTAGACTTCTTGAGTAGAAGCTTATAAATTGGTCAAAGCTAAAAGCTACGCATGAATTGGCTATAATGTTATACATTGCATTACAAAGATAGGTAGTTTGTCAT
>JZKD02S1663048.1:82165-92886 GCA_000966675.3 Picea glauca
CTTTTGTAGATAAGTGTCTCATCTATATCTGTGTATTGATATGAATATGTGTATGGATAAATGTATGGCATAATATTTAGATGAACTATTTGGTCTGTGTTGAGATCATTTCCCGATTCTAAAATTTCCCTCCCCTTTTCTAGTTTACCAAATTATTTTCTCCCTTTCTTTTCCCTCTTCTATACTTACCCGTTTTTCCCTTTCCTTTTTTCCCTTCTACTTTCCCTTTCTCATTCTATACTTAGTCTTTTTTTTCAGAACGGTGGATTCCTGGTTTGATGGATTTGTGGATCCTCATCTCCATCCATACCCTCACATCACGAGTCTGAATGATCGCCGCGTTATCCTACACTTAGCCGATTTTGCAATCGCGGGTTCCCGGGTTGGCAGGGACAAACTCTCATACCCCATGTTCTGTGATATACATTTTGCATCCAAAAGTTTCGCGATCTAAATTTTGACCCCCAGACTCCCCAAACTTCCAAGTCTCATTCCTCCTATGATGATTCCGTCCGACCACCGCGATATCCTATACTTAGTCGATTTTGAACCTACTGCAGTTGCAGGTTTGCGGGTTCACAAAAGTCTCAAATTCTATTTCTCTCTCGTCCGTCCTCGCCACCCTCGTGTGCTTCCCAATATGCATTTAGTATGCTTTGAATGCTAACAACTCATCATGTAGGTTCCTAAATATTGTCATTAATAATTGAAGGGCTCGAAGAGATCTCATATTAAAATGCATTAAACCATGATTTACAGAGGATTATACTATCCCTCTCAATCATGCATTTTAAACATTATCTGGAGCAAAGGAACGTTTTCATCAACTTATCGCAGCAGCTCAACATCAGTTCTATGGAGATACATTGAACATTTTTGGGCATGAGGACCAGAGCTTTCAGTGGTCTAGAGCATATTCTTACTACTCATCCCCTTCTGCCCAGAAGGAAGTAATCTGGACGTCTGTAATTTCGCGCACAGGTTGTGTCCCGGAAGTCTTTGATTGTAAGAAGTTGGTCACCTGGTGTGCCGAGAGAAATATTCCAAACCAGCGGATCATTCAATTGTGGGATCATTCCCATGTCTCTCTGTCACCTCAGGTATTTCGTAAGATGTTGAGACTTCCCAAGCCAATGCTTACTTTCAAGAGCGAAGATTGCAGATAATTCTTAAATAAGCATGAAAATGAGTTGGACCTCTTACCCGAGTTCCTAAAGAACCCAGCGGTTGTCCCCAAGGACATCAAGAGATTGCAAGTTATCTCATTCAAAAATCATTTCCAGGAAATTGCTTGGCTTTTCACGAGGATAACAGGACAAGAAACTACAACAATCATTTCCCACATGATTCTTTACATTTTATACTTTGCGGTCAAGGAACATGCCATCTTCGATTGGGGCAATTTGATTTCCATTGAAATCTCTTCCCAATTGTCACAATATAACAAGGAGAGAAGAATTATTCAAAAGGCTAACTGAAATAGACCTAGTTGGAAGCACCAATGAGGTCCAAGTCCCCAAATTGATTCTCAACTTGTTGTTCCTAACCAAGCAAGACTTTGACGAACAAGTTGATATCTTTAAAGGGTTGTCGTTTGAAAAGTTCTATGGCATTCTTGATTATAGTGAAGATGACGTGGAGAACTGGCTAGTGGACTATTCAGTAAAAAATCAAGATATTGAAGAAGCTTTGCATAATATTTCCATTAATCTAAGGGACTTGGAGGGAGATATTTTCAATATAAAAATCTGGCATGAAATCAACGTGGCACCAATGAGAAGCTATATCGAAGAGTGGTTTAAAAAAACTATCGACAAACTGACCGATGAAGGGCAAAAGGCAGTTGAGATGGTTCCTGTAACCGTCGATGAAAGTAATAAAAGGACATCAACAAGCAAGTGAAAAAAGATGAGATACCATCATAGTAAGTTCATACTGATCACATCCTTCTTTCTTTATCAAGTTCTTCATCCAGTTACTACACCTCTTTAAATAGAAAGGTTTAACCGAAGACCGATAATTTTCTTTTTCTTCTTACTAGGTCTTGTTGTCTTCCGTCGCCCACTTTCTTCCTTCTACAAACTTCATTCTTATATATATTTTCTTTATGGTTCGCGAGATCCCCAATCCCAGTCTTTATGACAAACGCATTTAAATTTCGGAGAATATGTAATGAACTATATATTTTTTAGAAATTCTAAGAGAGTTATTTTGGGAACAATCTTGATTGTACTTTGTAACCTAGTTTTTTGAATATAAAGTATTTGAGGTTGAGCTATCGTTATCTTCATTTGAGCTTCCCATGTATCACTCTGTCAAAGTTATCTTATGCATGCAGATCATTTTCTTTTTATTTTTTATGTGATCAAAAAACTTTATCCCTGCTATGATGGATGTGAGGAAATTTGGTCTATTTGCTTTAAATGTGTCAATGTATGTGGTTCCTAGCTCACTCTCAGGAACTTTACTTAAAATAAAAATAAAAAACATTTTTCGTTTTTATATTTTTACTTTCTTTTGATTACCATAATGGACTTCTATAAAAGCCCCACATTTTGAAAACCTCAAGTTCCACGGAAATCATAACAAAGGAGTACCACCTCTATAAAAACGCAGAGGGATTTATATCCTCCTGAGGTTGTTGTTTCAGTCCTAACGGATTCAAGTGTCAAAAATTTTGGCAACCATACTAGGGATCGTGAAATTTAAATTCAGAACCTGGCCCAGCGTTTGTGAAAGAATATATGACTTTACCCCACAGTAATCAACCCCATTTAAAAATTGGATTGAATAATAAATGAAGCAATTTACACCAGTTGTATAATCTAGTAATAACAACAGCTAAGACTCGGGAAGAGTTAGAAAGGTCCTGGCAGATCTTAGTCCAAGAAGAAGAAAGATAAATCCTTCAGAGACAGAGGAGAGAAGAATGACAAGATCGAAGAAATCAAAGGCTAGATAGAGCAACATAAGAACAAGGTCAAGATTGAAGCTGGATGAATACAAGGGACCCATTACCAAAAGTAAAAGTAAGCAACTCTTTGTCCTTAGAAGTGAAAATTCTAGCCCTGAAGTCTCCTCAAACATGGCAACGAGAGACAAACATCCCCAAGACGGTCATCATGAGAAGAAACAAGGATGTGGAAGAGATGCCACAAGAAATCAAGGAATCTTGGGGTTTGGAAATAGAAGGAGGGTAAGATATTCCCCTCTTAATATTATAGGTGAACAACATGAGCTCCTTGTTCTCCCTAAGGGCACCTTAAAGGAATTTTTTGGAGACGGGACAATCAATGCAAAGAGGCATCTGCACTTATTTCTTGACATTTGTGACTTTCACTGAGTTGAATATGACGACGTTATGGTGAGGTTGTTTCTGCAAACCTTATCAGAAAGAGCTTATGAATGGTATACAATGTTTCCTAGTAGATCCATTTGCTCATTTAACGACCTCGAAGCTATGTTCCTAACTATGTTTTCCCCTCCAATTTCTTACCATACCCTCCTCATAGGCTTCACCCAGGTTGGGTTGAGGAAGAATGAAAGGATACAAGATTTTAACCTTGGGTTCAATAAGACCTTGAGTAGAATTCTAGAAGATAAAAGACCAAATGACCCAGTCATTCTCGGTTGTTATAAGAATGCAATGCCCCCAAATGTAAAATACGCCATCAGAACATCCCAAATGTATACTTTGGAGGATGCAATGACTAATGCCACTAAGATTGAAGAAATTATGATCGAGACGGATGCCAACCCCGACATTATACTAGGAAGAGTACAAAGGCAGATGCGGGGATTAAATATTGATAATCAAGGAGCTTCTATCTCAAGAAAGAATGAAGAATTCAAACCTCAAGCGGCTCAGAATAAAATGGTGGGAGGAGGATTTTTTAAAGGAACCATACCTGGCGTAAATATTGACCATGTGGCGGCGTAGGAAACAAAGCAAAGAATTGAAATTGAACATATGAATAAAACTATCAAACAGATGCAAAACGAGATAACCAGACTGAGAAGGGGAGATAATTACATGCCAAACCCAAGAATTCCAATTCCCGAGCAAAGAAGGAACCCTCCCCCTGAAAACAGAGTGAGGTTTGAGGATATTGATAACCCACATAGACCAAGGATTACCAGACAACCTACTCCAAACGCAGTTGTTCTGGATGATGTCTATGACGAGAAAATAATCGAGCAAGAAAATTATTACTTACTTGATGAAAGCTCTAAAACTGTGCAGATGGACTGATGCAAGACGTCCATGTATATATTTGGAGAGGGAGACAACGATCCTAACTCGCAAGAAAACTTCGCCCATACAAGAGGGTTTGTAAATAGACCAAAGAATAAAGGAAACTCTGACAAGGAAAAAGAAAAAGAAAAAAAATGAAATAGTATTGAATGAGAAAGTGACAGATGGAAATGGAACCAAAACAAAACACATGGCGTCAAGCTCCACTCAAATGATGTATAATGTCATGGAGGAACTAAGTAAATTGAGGATAAATCTGCCTTTTACGGAAGTGGTAAATATTCCTCAGCAAAGACATAACATATTGAAGTTGTTGGATGATCCATCAGAAAGAGATGAAGCTATCGTTACCAGTCCAAAACAAAGCCAGAGCCCATCAACTGCCAAGCTGAGAGGTAAAATTCTTCCCTTCTATGTTTCAATTGAAAATCATGATGTTGCATTCATAATTGTTTAGTTGACACTAGAATGACAAATAATATAATGTCGCTTGCGGTCATGTAGGCTTTGAGCATGAGTTTCACTAAGTATTATGAAACCGATGAGATCATATATGCAATTGATTCTAGAAAAGTGCCAGCGTACGGAGAAATCAAGGATTTTTATGCTTGGATTTCAGCAACCCCCCATATCATTACAGTTTTCAATATTATTGTGGTAGACCTTCCTCCAGCATATGGAGTTGTGTTGGAAAGAGACTGGACATCCATGATCAGTGGATATATAATGAATGATGAAAGTTGTATGATGTTACCAGGCAAGGAGAGAGCGATGATTAAAGTACCCTGTGAACCCAGAAAACCCTTCTCCTTCAAGAAGAAGGACAATGAATTAATGTAATATTATATAGATGTTGGGATTGGAAACTATGTTATCCTGGACATGGAGCACAATGAAATCCTAGAGTGATTTCAAGGCTTGGGGAGCCAAGAATGTTTGTTTGAAGGCTATTGGAGGATGTCATTCGATGGAGTCGGTTCTAAATTTGGGAACGGAGTTGGAATTGTTCTTTTGAGTCCAAATAAGACTATGCATCCCCATGTTGTAAGACTGGAGTTTTCATCCACAAATAACGAAGCATAATATGAAGCTTTGATCCAAGGGATGATCCTTGCACAGAAAATGAAAATAGAACATCTCATTGTGACTGGAGACTCAGAGTTGGTCATCAATCATGTTACCCAAAGGTACAAAATCAAAAAGGAAATACTTAAGTTGTATTTCAAAAGAGTTAATGAACTGATGGAATCTTTCAGCTCCTTCAACATTGCTTTCATTCCAAGGGACAAGAATCACAAGGCAGATTCACTAGCCTTGGTGGACTCATTATCAAAACCATACGATATCCAAAGCAAAACGTATTTCCAGGTAGAAAGAGCTTTACAACCATCTGTGCCCGATAATGTTGAGTACTTACAAGTATTTGAAAGCGATGAATAGTTGGAATTTTTTTTGTTAAACGAGGATGATGAAGAATAAGATAGCTCATATGTCGTCCAAAAAGACTGTATACAGGTTGAATCTTTGTTTATGAAAGATTATTATGCCAAGAATCTCCTTGAAGAAGTTTCAGTTCGAAAAGTGCAAGAAACGAGAAAAGTCAATATTGGAACGGGCAAGTCCCTGAAATATGTCAACTTGGGAGTTGATTGCACCATTGAAGAGGTTGATCAATCTGTTTCCTTATTCAAAGAATACAGTTATGTGTTCACTTGGACCTATAATGATTTTAAAGCCTATGATAAAACGATATTCCAACATATCATTCCTTTGAGGGAAGAAGCGAAGCTAGTGAAACAAAAAATAAGGATGATGAATCCCAAGCTGAAACCTCTGGTAAAAATCGAATTGGATAAGTTGAAGAAGGCATGGATAATTTATCCCATCATACATTCAAACTGGCTTTCAAATCCAATGATTGTAAGGAAAAATACTGGGGAGATCCAGATGTATGTTGACTTTAGAGACCTTAATTAAGCAAGCATAAAAGATAATTTTCCTTTGCCTAACATGGATTTTCTACTACATTAAGTTACTGGATTGTCCTGCATGTCCATGTTGGATGGTTTCTCTGGATATAACCAAGTCTTGGTGGTTGAGGAAGATAGAGCAAAGACATCATTTATCACACCATGGGCGACATATGCATATGCTAGAATGCCCTTCGGTTTGAAGAATGTTGGAGCCACATTCCAAAGGGCCATGGATCATGCATTCAACGGGTTGATAGGAAATTTTATGGCAGACTATCAAGATGACTTGATGGTGCATTCAAAGAAAAGGGAGGATCATATCCATCATTTAAGAAAGGTTTTTGAAAGATATAGATTATACGACGTTTCTCTGAATCCAAAGAAATGCTTGTTCGTTGTGACTCAAGGCAAGTTTTTGGGCCATATTGTATGCAAGGAATGGATTTACATAGATTTGGAAAGATTTAAAGCAATAAATGATCTCAACCCCCCGACATCTAAGAAGGGAGTCCAGTCATTCTTCGGAAAAATCAATTTTGTGCGAAGATTTGTTCCTGACTACGCAAGCATTGTAAAGTCGATCAATCTGTTGTTGAAAAAGGAGTAGAGATTTGAGTGGATAAAAGATACTCAAGAAGAGTTAAACAATATCAAAGGAGAAATCACCACTGCTCCTGTCCTCATCAGTCCAGACTTCCAAAGAGACTTCATCATCTATTCATTTTCTACAGAGGCAGTTGTTGCATCCATTCTCACTCAGAAAAATAGCAACGGAGAAGAAATCCTGATAAGTTTTATGAGTAAAACCCTAAACGACCATGAGTTGAGGTACTCATAACTCAAGAAGCAAGCCTTGGATCTTGTAAAATAAGTAGCACACTTTCAAATGTATATATTAAACTCCCATGTTATAAATTATATTCCCTCATCACCAATGAAGATGCTTCTAAATCAACAATTGAGAGAAGGAAAATGGGCTAACTGGTTGGAAAAAATACAAGAATATGATATCGAGATTAAACCTTTAAAGGAAATCAAGGGACAAGGTTTATGCAAGCTCATCGTGAATGGGGACTCGGTCGATGGGATGATTTCAATATCAGTTGGAGAACCATTAGCTAATTCAAAATGGTACACAGATATTATATTATACTTAAGGTCTGGGCAATTTCCTGTCACAATGAATCCCAAGGAGCGAAGGACACTAAGGATGAAGGAAAACCAATACGTGATGATTGTTGACATACTGTTCAAAATTTTTTTTGATGGTATACTCCTGAGATGCGTCGGCGAAAATCAAGCCCAAGAACTTTTCAGATAATTCTACGAGGGAATATGTGGTGGACACTTTACACCTACTGCAACCACCCACGAAATAATCAGAACAGGATTTTATTGGCCATAAATCTTCAGAGATTCATATGCCACAATAAGGAAATGTTTGTCATGCCAGCAGTTTTCAATAAAGATGAAGAAATATGCGATGCCTTTGGAGCCGATTGTGATAGAACAATTGTTTTCCCAATGGGGACTTGATGTTGTTGCACCGATTAATCCAAAATCTAGCAAGGGACATGTGCAAATTCTGAAAGCTACCGATTATTTCACGAAATGGATGGAAGCGGTGGTGCTAAAGAAGGTCGATGCTGAAGAACTGATTAAATTCCTCAAAGACGACATTTTATCGAGATTTGGTGTCCCTAATAAATGTATCATAGACAATGGTTCGATTTTCATCAGGTCAAAGTTCACGGAGTTTTGTGGACAATATGGAATCATCATGGGTCAATCATCAAATTATTACCCGCAAGATAATGGCCTTGTTCAATCCACAAACTAAACACTTGTGCAGATACTGAAGAAAACTATTGATAACAACCAAAGGAATTGGCCTCTGAAGTCGATGGATGCATTATGGTAAAGTAGAACAACCCTGAAGGATAGCACATGGATGTCTCCATATCTATTGGTCTATGGGAAAGAGGTGAAAATGTCGATTAGCCTCGAGCTCAATGCATTGATCTCCATGGTTAATACTGAGGATACATAAGACAATTCACCCATCCAGAAGAGAATCAACCAGTTGTTGAACTTGGAAGAGGAATGAAGAAAAGCCCTGAATCGAACTTCTCAAAGGAAGCAGAGCATCAAGAGATATTTTGATCAAAGCACAACTATGAAGAACTTACAGAAGGGAGAGTTGGTGCTACTTTGGAACAAGGCCAATGAGAATTCATCCATGCATACAAAGTTCGAAGCACTCTGGATCGAACCATATGTCGTCGAGAAGATATTGGGATTTAACTCCTATATGCTCCAAGACATGAAAGGAAAAAGGGCAATGTTGCATGTCAACGGGAAACATTTGAAAGGTTTCTTCTCCTAATACTTTTTCATGCTCATTGTACATAATTTTATTTTTGTTCAATTTGCATATTCTTAATCTGACTCCATAACCCAATGAGCGGAATCACCTGGTCATGAGAGATTCTGGATTCTTGACAACCCACAGTGGGTTATCATCCCACAGTTGGAGCCTGTTGTTGAGATCATTTCTCGCTCCCAAAATTTCCTTCCCCTTTTCTATTTTCCCAAATTCTCTTCTCCCTTTCTTTTCCCTCTTCCATACTTAACCGTTTCTCCCTTTCCTTTTTTCCCTTCTACCTTCCCTTTCTTGTTCTATACTTAGTCATTTTTTTAAAACGACGTGTTCCCGGGTTGGTGGACTTGCGGATCCTCATCTCCATCCATACCCTCACATCACGAGTCTAACCAACCGCCGCGTTATCCTACACTTAGCCGATTTTGCAATCGCGGATTCCTAGGTTGGCGGGGTCGAACTCTCATACCTCATGTTTCATGATATACATTTTGCATCCAAAAGTTTCACAATCTACATTTTGACCCCCCGACTCCTCGAACTTCCAAGTCTCATTCCTCCTACAATGAGTCCATTTGACCATCACGCTATCCTATACTTAGTCGATTTTGAACTTGTTGTAGTCGTGGGTTCACGAGTTCGCGGGTTCGCGGGTTCTCAGGTTCACAAAAGTCTCAAATCCTATTCCGCTCATGTTCGTCCCTGCCACCCTTGCGTGATTCCCAATAGACGTTTAGTACGCTTTGAATCCTAACAAATCATCATGCAGGTTCGTAAATATTGTCATTAATAAGCGAAGGGCATAAGGAGATCTCCTATTAAAACACATTAAACCGAGATTTACAAAGGATTGTATTATCCCTCTCAATCGTGCATTTGAAACATTATCTGGAGCAAAGGAAAGTTTTCGTTAACTTATGGCAGTAGCTCGACAACAGTTCTGTGGAGATAAATTGAACATTTTTGGGCATGAGGACCATAGCTTTCAGTGGTCCAGAGCATATTCTTACTACTCATCCCCTTCTGCGCAGAAGGAAGTAATTTAGACTTCTAGAATTGCGCACGTAGGTTGGGTCTCAGAATTCTTTGACTATAAGGAGTTGGTCACCTGGTGCACCGAGAGATATATTCCAAACCAACGGATCATTCAATTGTGGGATCATTCCCCTGTCTCTCTGTCACCTCAGGTATTTCGTAAGATGTTGAAACTTCCCGAGCCAACGCTTACTTTCAAGGGAGAAGATTGCAAAGAATTATTAAAGAAGCATGACAATGAGTTGGACATCTTACCTGAGTTCCTGAAGAACCCAACGGTCGTCCTTGAGGACATCACAGGATTGCAAGTTAGCTCGTTCAAAAATCCTTTCCAGGAAATTGCTTGGTTTTTCACAAGAATAACATGAAAAGAAACTACAACCAACATTTCCTGCATGATTCTTTACATTTTATACTTTATGGTCAAGGAACAGGCCATCTTCGATTGGGGCAAGCTGATTTCCATTGAAATCTCTTCCCAATTGCCACAATATAACAAGGAGAGAAGAATTATTCAAAAGGCTGACTGAAATAGACCTAGCCGAAAGCACCAATGAGGTCCAAGACCCCAAATTGATTCTCAACTCGGTGTTCCTAACCAAGAAAGCCTTTGACAAACAAGTTGATATCTTTAAAGGGTTATCACTTGAAAAGTTCTATGGCATTATTGATTATAAAGTGAAGATGACGTGAAGAACTGGCTAGTGGACTATTCAGTAAAAAATCAAGATATTGAAGAAGCTTTGCATAATATTTCCATTGATCTAAGGGACTTGGAGGGCGATCTTTTCAATATAAAATCTGGCATAAAATCAACGTGGCACCAATGAGAAGCTATATCGAAGAGTGGTTTAAAAAAGCTATCGACAAACTGACCGATGAAGGGAAAAAGGTAGTTGAGACGGTTCCTATAACCGTCGATGAAAGTAATAAAAGGATATCATCAAGAAAGTGACGAAGGAGGAGATACCATCATAGTAAGTTCATATTGATCACATCCTTCTTTCTTTATCGAGTTCTTCATCTAGTTACTCCACCTCTTTAAATAGAAAGGTTTAACTGAAGACTGATAATTTAT
>JZKD02S1663048.1:95156-111555 GCA_000966675.3 Picea glauca
TATCACGTCCGCGAGTCTACATGTCTGCAAGTCCACGAAGACAGAGAAATGACTAAGTGTCGATATTTTCTTAGACAAACTTGTGGAAGGGTAATTATAACAATATGTAGTTGAGAGTCCATGGGACCGTGAATCCACAAATAAAAAGGTGGTGTCATCAAAAATCCCTTGAATAAGTAAAGAACATTAGAGATGTGGTTGGAAGAAAGTAAGATAAGATAGATAAACCGAGAAAAATTGCACACCCCACCCCTTAGAAACCTTAAGGGGTCAGGTATGTTACAAAGTGGTATTAGAGCAGGCAACTACACTTGGCTTTCTTAGGCTCACGAAGGAGTTGAATAAGTTTTATTAGAAAAATTATAAAGGGAAGGATATATTGCCTTACCTTGTTTATAAGGACCTACTAAATACCAAGTCGGGTGACCAAGTACTTAGACCTTTGAGGGCGTTAGCACTCATTTGGCATGAGGTAATTTCTTCACTCACAAGAAGACAACTATGGCCCTGATGACCCCCATGTGTTTCCTAACAGATGTCCCGAAAAACACCAACATGAAGTAACCTTAGTTAACTCACGAGTGACTTAGGTGGGTGCTTCTCGTCAGGACCACTGAACCTTTAGCGTAAGTCATGACCACTTTCGTGATGTATGACAATGTGGACCATTGACCCGACTGTAATCAACATTTTCAATTTGAACAACTTACCCAACCAAATTGTGACCATGGAAACCCCGAACAACGATGGATATTGACAGAATATCTGTCCCTATGGTCCTCAAGTCCCCAGTTTACCCATTGCGTGGAAGCCCAACGAAATTCATTGAGCAACGATTAACCCGTGAATATCAAGATTAATAACCCGATAAGTAATTAATCGTGGGAATTTATCCAAAAACATTCGTACTAGGGAGAGGAACACATTTAAATGTTGTTTTTGCGCAACTAAATAGGGACTGTATACTATTATAAAACACTAGATTTATACAACATCATATTAGTTTACAAATGTACCGTTTTCTTTTCTTTTTATAATGGACAAGTTGACTAACAGAGATTTGTTGATTCTCAACACTTAACTAGTCCAATATTTTCTAGACAAGCCCTAAGAAGAGTGATGGTGACCCATCATGAATGGGGGGAGAGGTCCCATAACAAAGAAGAAGAATCTGATGAAAGGAAGATGGTAGAAACCCCTCCAAACTTGGTTGAGACTGTGAGAAGTCTCGGGGAAGAGTTGCAAATCTTTAAGGATTACAATGACCGGCTAATGAAGGAACAAGAAAAACAGATCGAGATAAATGCAGTCCTGTTGCAAATTCTATCTAAACTACAACGATAATTGAAACATGGACAAACATCGACCTGAGAAAACCCAAAGTTTACCTAAAATGCAAAAGCACGGACCTGAAAGCAAAAATTCAAGAAGAGATAATCTCAAGAAGGATCATCATGGAGCTAAGACGCATACCAAAACCAAATATTCATCTGAGAATTTATCTAGCGAAGGAGTAGAAAGCTCCACATAACTATCTAATAGTAAGAACAATTCCCATTCCCAAAAGAAGGGAAAGAAAAGGAAGTACTCCAAAGCTAAGGACCTCGAGGAATTTAAGAAAGCCAAGCCCCCTACTTTTGACGGGGAAATCAAAAAAGGGGAAGAGGCGGAAGCTTGGATACTAGGACTAAAGAAGTATTTCAGAGTTCATAACTACTCTAAGAACTTGAAAGCTTGAATAACTATATTCAATTTGAATGGAAAGGCCTATATCTGGTGGGAAGACCTTATAAATGTAAAAGGAATCCGGGAAAATGGGTTGTCCTGGAATAAGTTTGAGAAAGACTTAAAAAAGAAGTACATTTATGAGCAGTACTATGATGAAAAGATGAAGGAGTTCTATGAGCTCAAATTAGGACAACTCACTATAGATGAATACATCAACAAGTTTATGGAATTGATGAGGTATGTACCCTACATAAAGAATGAAAAGGTAAAGATGCAGTGATTTCTTAGTAGGCTGCCTCAATCCTTCTGGAAAAAGATTGAATTTGATGAACCTAAAACCCTATAGGACACCATTCAGAAGGATAGATATTGTTACAAGCAAATCAACCACAAAGAAGAACCCCCTAAGGAATGGAAAAATAAAAATAAGATAGGATTCAATAAGATGGGAGTTAAACCTTCAAGGTTCAATACTTTTGGGAGGAATCCCAGGATGGGATTCCCTACCAAAAATGTGAATCAATAGAACTTCCCATCTCAAGGTGGATATAAGACTATTGGATCAGCCTCGGGTAGGGCTAAAAGCACAAAGAAGGAATCGTTGAAATGTTGGGGTTGAGGAGAAGAACACATGTTGAGAGACTTCCTGCATAGGTATTCAAACAACAAGGGAGTTTACAACATCCAAGAGGCTACCACAATCGATGATGTGTCCATAAGCATACCAAAAATCCATGCAGCTTTGGACAATAAACATGCATACCACCAAACCTCAGTGGTGGAAATGGAAGCTATGGTCACCAACCATCTTATTTCTATTCAGATTGACCCTGGTTCTAATCTGAGTTATATTTCTCCTCAAACTATTGAGAAGTGTAAATTACAACAAGCAAAACACACTAAGCCATGGCTGGTACAACTAGCCACGGGAACAAAAAGAAGGGTAACAAGGGTTGAAGCAGCATGCTCAGTCATCATGAATGGGTTTCCTACTCAAGCCACCTTAAACATCCTTCCTCTAGGATCATACGACATGTTGATCGACATGGATTGGTTGGTTGCCCATAAAGCTAAATTTGAATGTTATAACAAAACCTTAGAATGTGAAGATGACAAAGGGGATAGAAGAACTTTACAGGGAATTCAAAAACATGTCTCAGTAAGAAAGATATCAACCCTCCAAATGAATAAGTATTGTAGGAAGGGGTGCCCTTTGTATGCAATACAGGTATCAGATCCCGTTAATACCAAAAACCAAGCCTAGAAGAGCACCCTATACTTAAATATTTTAGAGATGTGTTTCAAGAAGATGTGCTAGGGTTACCTCCCAAGAGAGATATCGATTTCTAAATAGAGCTTGTACCTGGAGCATTTCCAATGTCTAGAGCACCTTGTAGGATGAGTACCCCCGAGTTAGTGGAGCTCAAATTGCAACTGAAGGAAATGTTAGACAAGGGGTACATTTGACCTAGTGTGTCTCCCTGGGGAGCACCATCCTTATTTGTAAACAAGAAGGATGGCACACTCAAGTTGTGCATAGACTATATGAAACTCAATAAAATTACAACTAAGAATAACTACCCCATGCCCAGGATTGATGACTTATTTGACCAATTAAGAGGTGCCACCATCTTTTCCAAGATTGATCTGAGATCCAGATATCATCAAGTTCGAATCAAGGATGAGGACATCTATAAAACCACCTTTAGGACACTATGAATTTGTGGTGGTGCCACTTGGTCTCACAAACGCACCAACCACTTTCATGTGTTTGATGAATATTGTACTCAACAAGTTCTTGGACAGATTTGTATTAGTTTTTATCGATGACATCCTAGTCTACTCAAGGAATAAGGAAGAGCATGAAGAACACCTAAAGTTAGTACTCTAAGTATTAAGAGAACACAAGCTCTATGTTAATCTTAGAAAGTGTGACTTTGATAAGGGAGTAGCAGTTGAACCTGATAAGATCAAAGCCATTATAAATTGGCCCACACCCAGGGATTTCACTGGCATTAGATCTTTCGTGGGTTTAGCAAGATACTATAGGAGATTTATAAAGGGGTTTTCTAAGATTGGTCACCCAATCACTTCACTACAGAGAAAGGGGGTGAAATTTGTTTGGACAACAGAATGTGAGGGGAGTTTCCAGCAACTGAAACACCTCTTAACACATGCCTCCATACTGAAAATTGCAGACCCAAACAAGGAATTCCTGGTGTGCACTGATGCTTGCAAATAGGGACTCAGAGGAGTTCTCATGCAAGAGGGACACGTAATATTTTATGAATCCAAAAAAATGAGTAAACATGAAATAAATTATGTGACCCGTGACCTAGAACTAGCTGCCATAGTGCACACTTTGAAAATGTGGAGGCACTACCTCCTAGGTAGAAGGTTTGTCCTCATGACAGACCATAGCGGGTTGAGGTATTTATTTGACCAGCCCAAGCCAAATGCTAGGCAAGCTAGGTGGATGGATCTTATCAATGAGTTTTTACTTTGAAATCAAACACATCAAAGGAAAAGAAAACCAAGTGGTTGATGCCCTTAGTAGAAGTATGCAAGTAATTCATTTAGCAACCATGAGTACTTGTGAAACAAACCTCAAGGAAAGAGTTAAAAGGGCACATGAGGTAGATGAGTTCTTCAAAACCACAAAGATACACCTGGAGCAAGAGATCACAAGGTTGAAGTATGTAGGTTATCAACTAAAAAGTGTGATGGTGTACTAACATACAAAGGGAGGTTGTATATCCCAACTTATGACACCTTGGAAAAGTTCATATTGGATGAACTGCACAAAATACCATATGTTGGCCACCCTGGTTATCAGAAGATGATTACAACCCTTAGGAAACGGTTTGATTGGCCAAGAATGAAAAAGAACACAGTTGATTATCTGGCTAAATGTTTAGAGTGCCAATATGTCAAGGTATAACACCAACACCCAGCGGGGTTGTTGCATCCTCTGCCTATTCCAGAATTGAAATGGGAAACCATTTCCATGGACTTCATCATTGATTACCCAAAATGGCCAAACAAAATGATGCCATCATGGTAGTTGTGGATAAATTGAGCAAGGTTTCCCACTTCATTCTGGTAAAATCCACTTGCAAGGCAATAGACATTGCCAACATCTTTATTAAATAAATATTCAGACGTCATGGGATGCCCAAGGAAATCATATTCGATAGGCATGCCAAATTCACCTCAGAATTTTGGAAGTCCTTGTTCACTAGTTGTGGAACACAACTGTTGTTTAGTACAACCTACCACCCTCAAACTGATGGAAAAACAGAGACGGTGAACCCAATATTAGAAGACATGTTAAGGATGCATGTAATGCATCAACCTAGGAAATGGGAAGAGTATATACCCCTGATAGAATTTGCCTACAATAATGGATACCAAGAATCCTTGAAAATGGCCCCTTTTGAGGCCCTTTATGGTAGAAAATGCAATATCCTAATCAACTAGGATAATCTGGTAGATAGGGTTACCCTTGGACCTAAAATGTTAATGGAACTAGAACAAAAAATGACCCAGATAAAGAAAAATATGAAGGTGGCCCAAGACCGATAAAAGAGTTATGCAGATACCAAAAGAAGTCATAAAGAATTTAAAATAGGAGATCATGTTTATCTCATAATCAAACCAAGGAGAAGCTCCTTAAGAATGGAAGCGTGTGCTAAGCTAGCACCCAGATTTTGTAGCCCTTTTGAAATTTTGGACAGAATGGGACATGTACCCTATAAACTGTCCTTGCCTCCCATAATGAAGGCACATAATGTGTTCCATCTTTCCTTATTAAAGAGATATATACATGATGTTACTCACATAATTGACTGGTCTGTGATACAGGTGGAGCCAGAGGGAGAGTTCCAACCAGAGTCGTAGTGTATCCTAAACATGAGAGAGATATCTCTCAGGAACATAAACATTTCCCAGGTCAAGGTGTAATGGAAACACTTTGGTCCCGATGAAGTGACTTGGGAAATGGAGGATGCCATGAAATGTGCATACCCTTTTTTGTTCACTGTTGAATATGGAGTTTTTGCATTAAATAAAACACCGAGGGCGATGTTCCTTTAAGGGGGAGGGGATTGTAACACCCCTGTTTCCCCCATTCTGTAATTATAAGTGTTATTATGGAAAAACAATAAGCCAAACCATGGGTGATCAAGGATAAACAATCGACCTTGATAGATTTTGAAATATATATATGTGTATGTGTGTGTGTGTGTGTGTGTGTGTGTGTGTGTGTGTGTGTGTGTGTAAACATGTTTTTCTTTTTTTGATAAAATAAGAAAATGTTGAGTTACTACTGAAGGGATTCCCTTCATAGGTTACGATGTCATGGGAGGAATGGGGGAGAGGGATGACATCACTGTTTTCAATGAATCTGCCAGGAAACACCTTTCTTAATTAAAATTCTATGGATCTGAATTGTCCTCAACCCTAGAAACTGACTATCAATCAAGATAATAGTTGGAATATTTCTTGAAGGAGTTAAGAATGGATGGGCAAGTACCTTCAGGATGTTTCTAGCATGATCCATGAGGTTCCGAGGAAAGAATACAGGAAGAAAAAGGGGAGGGAAAGGGTAGAAGAACCCACCGGAGAAGATCTTGTCGAACTCCTCTCATGACATCGTCTCTTGGCTCGGGGGTAGCTAGTTGCATCGAGGCTGAACACAACCTTTTCTACGGTTGGGTGGAGAGAAGTTCTCCCTACTGTAGTACTCAACGTATCTCAATATTTTGTAGATAAGTGTCTCATCTATCTTTGTGTATTGATATGAATGTGTGTATGGCTTAATGTATGGCATAATATTTAGATGTAACTATTTGGTTTGTACATCAAGTTGTGTTTTCTAGAGATACCAGAAATCGCGCATAATGTTTAATTGTGTGAAGAGTTTTACATTCTTTCTTGCGAACACTTCATGTCTTGTGAGAATTCTTTATGAACGTAAGTTGCGAGTAAAACTATGTGTTCGGTATATGGGAAAGGATACAAATCTTTATGAATGTTATGCACGCTTATAATCTAAGGTTTTTGTACTAACTTGAGGGGAGAAATGCCCCTACTAACTGCATGAATCATTGTAATCTTATGGAATATGCATGTACTCTCATGTATATGCATAGATATATATCCTTGCATATGCTCTCAATGTGCCACGGTGCTGGAATGCCTGAACCCAACCAATCTTTCAAAGGATAGTTTATAGTGAAGAAACCCTGAGGAAACCATGGAGTACCTTGGTCAAGCACGAGCATTCTCGAGGCTTGGTAAGACCTGTGAAGGAATTAAAGAAAGATATCTATGAAATGACCAAGTTCAGGCACAGACTGTTAAGCCAAAGGATAAGCCCTAATTTGTTTCAGAAAAATCATGGTCGTGGACTTGGCACGATGAATAAATTCGGGCCCTTTATCGAGACATGGTCGAGATGCAACCTTAGTCGTTGGTTGGGTTGGAAATGAAATATCTTGACCCTTCATTAGCATTAAAGACAAATCCATACTCCGAAGTCAACAAGGGTCGTTGATATGTTGGGAGTAATCGTGGACAATCCTAGACCGTTGAGTCTGTTCAGAATGACCTTGGAGGCTTGAGGGACGATATAGACCATCCATTAGGGTGAGGCCATGATGAAAAATCTATCTTAGATCTCGAAGAATCTCATTGGAATGGGACCAATGAAAAAGGGTGATGTCATCCTAATGTACCTTGCTAACTAATATCACCATTGTGTTCCAAGAGGGCACGTGCTAATTGATAATCAGAGAAAAAGGCAAGGGAGAATCCTTTTTGGATCGCCACATGAGTCAAGTGTCATTGAAATTGAGCCTTCAGACCCACAAGATGGAGACCCTATGTGAGTACCTTGTATCCTGACATAAGGAGGCCACACATCACCCTAAGAAGTGCCATGTATCAAGTGGTACATGTACCATGTGTCACCTACGTGTCATACCACGCGACAATAGAAGAGGGATAAGATTAAGTGTTGAGATTTCTCAAACTCATGAAAATTTAAGGTCGTATAACTACACATCAATGAGTCCATGAGTCCGCGAAGGGAAAAATGGCTAAGTGTTGAGAATTCTCGGACTCGTGAAAAGTTAAGGTCGTATAACTACACCTCCGTGAGTCCATGAGTCATTGAAGGGAAAAATGACTAAGTGTTGATAATTCTCAGACTCATGAAAAGTTAAGGTCATATAACTACACCTTTGCGAGTCCACGAAGGGAAAAATGACTAAGTGTTGAGAATTCTCACACTCGTGAAAAGTTAAGTTCGTATAACTACATCTCTGCGAGTCCGTGAGTCCATAAGTCTGCGAAGGGAAAAGTGACTAAGTGTTGATATTTCTCGAACTCGTGAAAAGTTAAAGTAATATAACTACACCTCTACGAGTCTGTGAGTCCGCGAAGGGAAAAATGACTAAGTGTTGAGAATTTTCAGAACCGTGAAAAGTTAAGGTCGTATAAATCCACCTCCGCGAGTCTGTGAGTCCATGAATTCGTGAAGGGAAGAATGACCAAGTGTTGATATTTCTCAGAATCATGAAAGTTAGGATCGTAGAATATCACCTCCACGAGTATGTGGATTCATAAGTCCGCGAAGACGGAGAAATGACTAAGTGTCGAGATTTTCTTAGACGAACTTGTGGAAGGATAATTATAATGATATGTAGCCGAGAGTCCGTGAGATCGTGAATCTGCAAATAAAAAAGTTTTGTCATCGAAAAAACCTTGAATAAGTAAAGAAAATTAGAGATGCGGTTGGAAGAAAGTAATATAAGATAGATAAACCGAGAAAAATTGCACACTCCACCCCTTATAAGCCTTAAGGGGTCGGGTATGTTACATAAACAATGTGAAACGTAGTTTTTAAATCATGTAAACTTATTCAAATAAACATCAAGAAATAAGTTATTTATAGCTCATTTGCTACAATCTCCATTAGGTCTAAACAAAAGGTTCACATAAGAGCATCGCCAAATCACAAGGTAGTTCACCAACTTTGATACTATATTGAAGATATGGGTAGATATCCCAAGACAATTAGAAGCACATCACATCAAATATTGACACAATTGTTAGGTGGGTACCCTCATACCCCAAATAATTAATGATGCATATATGCTTGAGTGATTACAATTGTGGTGAGAACCACATTTTATGGGTGCTAGGGATGGACTACATAACCCTAACAATCATTGTGATCCCATTAATGACCCACTAATGGTGTACAATCAATGACATTATTGTCTGCTAAGAAATCATTGAGTCAATTGCTAAGCACCAATCTATGTTATAACCACCATTAAAGGCTTATCCAACATATCTCCAGTAGGAGGGAGAATGAAGGCATTCATTTTATCACTAAATTCCACATTAGAGTTGGTAATTATTGTGATACAGACATGGATAATTTTAAGGATGGAAATTTATATTAAAATGTAGAAACCTGGGCTAATCTTACTAGTCCTTAATATGCAAGATGTAAAATGTTTGGCGATAATTTTGTAAAAAAATTCAAATTTCTAAGGATTTTATATAGTTTCTATAAAATTTTGGTGATTTTTAAGGTAAAATAATTTTAATCCATGGAATTTGGGTGAATTGTTTTTAAAAAATTGGAAATTAGCGATTATTTTTTTGGGAAAAACCATGGAAAATTAGCCCATTTGCNTGGAAAATTAGCCCATTTTCGAAATTTAGCCCCTAAAATCATCTATGGATACGGAAGGGGGGATTGTGAATCTAATCTTAAGATGAGACGAGAAAGTTATTAAATAGGAGGTAGGAAAATAATTGAGTTAAAATAATATGTGAGTGGGATTAATATAATCATTAATCATAGATATTAACTTCCTCCAATGATTAAGCTTAACCCCGTGGGGTTAGTTTGGATGGAAAGCTTGGTTGGACCAATGGTGACAGATGCTCATGTTGGTGAGAGGGTTTGTTGGTTTGTCGTGGCTCTTGGATGAAAGATAGGTTTTGGAAGGTTTAAGTGAGGTGCTTATCTTATTGTAGCAATGCCTTCATCTCCTAGTGGATACATTTCTCCTTGAAGGATTTCTCATTAGGTTGACTACCATTCTAGAGTCTCCATTTGCTTCATCATGAACATATATTGTGTACCCCAATTTTAGACACAAATTCACATACTTAATGATATACATTATATTAATCGTCATTTTTATATGCTAATTGTATATACAAAATCATTTGGCATTTTTAGTTGCAAATATACAATGCTAATCTATTATATATGTTCTTTGTAAACTTAACATGCAACATTCGATGCCTATGCAAAACAAGAAAGTATGATAATGTACACAATCTTATTCACAAAGCACCCCCATCTACAATAGTGCTTGAAGATTACATTGGATCATTTTGTGATTTTGAAAAGATGAAAATGTGCATTTTCAAATGTATGAATGAAAGAATTTGTTCAAATTAGCCTTGTAAATTGTTTAGAGGGCTGCACTAACCTTTCTTGCATTGATGTAGAGTATATTGGTTTATGGAGTTTCCATTGGAGGTAGAGTGCTTCTTGGAAGATGATAGCCTTCCCCAACTAGCTAGTAGATCTTTATAATTACTTGACATGCCACCTATGTTTATGGTGGAGACCATGCTCTTGCATACCAAACAAGAAATGAAAGAGAGAGGCATAATGACAAAGTTTATGCATTTATTCATGTTTCCACAGAAAGGGCATGCAAGTGCAAAATTTTACGCAATCATAATGACTTCAATAACTTCATTCATATACTAAAATTGGGAGATTCCTTTATGCTAAGTGTACTCCTCTAATCCACTTCACATCTCACTTCCAAACTTAGTATATGCCCTTATAACTCTTCCTACCTAATGACATATTCTCTCATGCATTATGACACCTCACTCCATAAATGACAATCTTTTAGCCCAAGGGGTTAACTTAATTGGTTTGGATAGTTTTGTGCCAATAGGTGTTTGGTTCTAATCCCCTTGCACGAGTTGTAATAGTATACACTAATGTGTTTACTAGGGATTCCATCCACGAATGTGGGATGCATCCCTTGGTGTTTTCCCACGAACTTTTCCATGGGGAAAAATAGCATTCTTCCATTAATAGTTTTTTCTTTCACATTAACTTACATGTCATTTAACATACACTTAGGTCCCACTTATATCTTGATACCCACAACACCTAAGTGAACATTACAACATTCTAATGTGTTTTAAGTGAACAATACAACATTCTAATGTGTTTTAACCATGATCATATGAAAATGATCATTATTCACAACAACCCCATAAGTATCATTTCATGAGTGTTACTATTGCAAATTAATGTAAATCAATTATGAGTGTCTTATACACTAACTTGAACACATGCTTTAAGATATTGATAACTCAATTATTGTTGCTCTTGTCCCAACAAATTTTCTTTCCACCAACTGGATTTGGAATTTCCCTTGTGTTGACTAACATAAACATGGTGATTTATAAATTGTTTTATGCTAGATCATCTTCCCATGCTCACCTCCATATCGACCTAGGAGTAAAAACCTATCCCTTGGACCCTTTACATTATATGCCAAAGTTTTCTTTCAATCATGTTTTTTGGTTCTTTAAAGTGTTAAACTTGTGTAACAATATCTAACTGTTTGTTATTCTTTGGCCCTGTAATAATTGCACAATCTTGTATAATTATTAAGCCTTTGTAAGTTGAAAATTACAATGCCTTGAGTTCCAAACATTTACAAGATTCCAAGACACATACCGACACTTCCTAGGGACTAAATTGGTCATAGAATTAAAGATGCCCCGACCTTAAAAAAAAAAAAAAATACCCACTTTTGTCTTTTATGTTAAAATATCAACACTAAAGTTTATGAGTAACCTCTTCATAGTAACCTTGCCTAACCAACTTCTAATTTTGAGTTTGAATGCCCCATTAGGACAACAATAAACCAACGTGTTTTATTTTGAGATCTTGTCGTGACAAACTTTAGATATTAACTTGGGAAAAATAATACAAGACACCTTGGGAATTCAACCTGATAACACATTTTAAATTTAATCTGACAATGCATACATCTCCAATATGTTAACAAAGACTATCATATGATGATTTGTTGAAATCCTCTCTAAGTCTTCTCTCTAATGCAACTGTGGACATCCAATTTGGACATTGTGTAATGCAACTCTTAACATTCAATTACTGACATCCAATTACCAAGGAAAACTCTTGACATCCAATTTGGATATTGCATGAAAAGGTTGTGGCAAAAATTTCCACCGAGACCTCTTAAAACATGATATCTACATTTAAAAATATAAGAGAACCCCTTTAAAAAAAACAACATATGAATGCTTTTCTTTCAATATGGTTACAATATGTCTACATCCTTAAATTGGGGGCAGATTTTTTAAAAAGGTTTCAAAAACACTTAAATTTCTTTAATATTAATAAAAATATATAAAAAATAATGTTTTAAACTTCAAAAGGTAACCTTGCATCAAAAGTCCAATGCAACATCCTCAACATAGTGATCACCACCACAGTGAACCCATCTCTATGCATGAAGAATGTTGCAAACATGTATTGAATGTAATGTGAATGGGTTGCATTCTTCTACATGGATCCTTCAGTGCAACAATTTTCATCACCCTCACAGAGATTCATTGTCTTCAATAAGGAAATATTGGTGCTAGTATGCCAAGAAAATTAAGCTCCATTAATGTTTACTTCATGGATTGCACAATTGATGTTTTCTAAAGATGCCTCCACACACACTCTTTTAGAATTCCGATCAATATAAAACACAACTACATTGTCTTAAAATAACAGAGCTTTACAATGCATTGCAACAACATTTGTGAAACATAATATATCTCTATACATGTGTCTTTGGCAGTGTTACCATGTTGCAAAACGCAACATTTTGGTAAGAGAATGGTGCTCCTCCTTACTTGAGTGGTTTGTTTTGATGCTAGAAAATAGTCCTAAAATGAACTTTTGTAGATCTTCAAAACATCACGACATTCACAATATTCTTTAGCCGAATGCATCACAAATGAAGAATACATTGATCAAAACTCAACTCGATGTCATGTAAACAAAGCACAAATTACCAAGATTCATGTGAAAAAAAAATTCAAATATACATGTAAACACGCTTACAAACAATAACCTCATTATTATTGCTCAAAATTTAAAGGTTTTAAAACACCAATAAATCACATTGTCATATCATCACAGTTCATTACCTCAAAGAAGAACTCTCATCACAAGAATAAATAATGCCCGTACTTACACAACCAATAACCTCATTATTATTGCTCAAAATTTAAAGGTTTTAAAACACCAATACATCACATTATCATATCATCATAGTTCATTACCTCAAAGAAAAACTCTCATTACAAAAGTAAACAATGCTCGTACTTATACAACCAATACACATATTATGATGTAATACACAACATGAAATAGATTTAAACTTTTCTTAAAAGCTATAGAAAATATACCAACATATTTCTAAAAACAAAAACCCCACACCCCACATTCGAGATGCTTTTCATTCATTTAAAATATAAAGACATCACTTTCCATTATAACTAATTCATTACCCCTTTCACATCAAACATCAAACCAACATACTACCTTCTCTTAATCATTCACATAAGATATACTCTTAGCATCAAGATAAAAGATACTTGCTATCACATAGCAACAACATTAAATTTAACATATATTTTTCTTTACATCATTCTATCATAACTCTAAATTCAAGATAGCTTTTTCTTTACATCATTTTATGAAATACTCTAAATTAAAAGATATCTTTTCTGTTTAATTAACTTTTCTTTAACTTTGACACCCCATTATTGACATTATTGAGTTTAAATAATTGAATAACAAAGACTAAATCGAGAAAAACACACAATAACAAAAGAGACATTAATTCAAATTATCATAAAAAAAAAATATAAAAATGCAACCTTTTTAATATCATAAAAAAAATATAAAAGATATACTCTTAGCATCAAGATAAAAGATACTTTCTCTCACATAGCAACAACATTAAATTTAACATATATTTTTCTTTACATCATTCTATCATATACTCTAAATTCAAGATAGCTTTTTCTTTACATCATTCTATCAAATACTCTAAATTAAAAGATACCTTTTCTTTTTACTTAACTTTTCTTTGACTTTGACACCCCATTATTGACATTGTTGAGTTTAACTAATTGCATAACAAATACTAAATCAAGAAAAACACACAATAACAAAAGGGACATTAATTGAGGTCGCCATAAAAGAATATAAAAATGCAACCTTTTTAATATCATAAAGAAGATATAAATACAACTTTTTTAATATCATAAATAACATGAATGGACGAGTTTCATTAGTCCATCAAAATTTGCTCGCTTCAACAAGGATGGGATTTGTTGATTACAAAGGAAATTCCACTTACAAACTTAAAATAATAAAAAATTAAGTATTTTGTCCATGCGTCCATTATTAGAGATCTTTCTCGATAGGGCTTCATTTTTCATTCCCAATTTCCTGTTTCATGTTTCATTCTCAATTTCCTAGGTAGTTGGATTTCATTTCCTACATCTTTTAAGTTTTAGGGGTTTGTAAGGGATCTAAGTGAATTATTAAACATTAATATGTCTCTAGGGTTTCATGTTTTATTCCCAATTCCCAATCTCTTAAGTAGTTGGATTTCATTTTTCACATCTCTTAAGTTTTAGGGGTTTATAAGGGATCACTAAGCCAATCATTAATGTGGGTTATAATTTTTAAGGTTTAACAAAAGTATATTTAATATGAAAAAGAATGAAGACATTTTTCTTATTACTAAAATTTACATTAAAAGTTGTATTGATTGTGATAAGGAAGGGGTGAGTTTTACTAGTTTACATCAACATGTTTACTAAGGATGCTATCTACAAATGTTGGAAGCATCTTTTGTGTTTTCTCGTAAGCTTTTTCATGGGGAAACATGACATTCTTTCATTAATATTTTTTTCTTTCACATTCACTCACATGACATTTGATACACACTTAGGTCCCACCTTTGTCATAGTAATCACAACACGTAATTGAATTATAACATTTTAACATGTTTTAGCCATAATTGTTTGAAAATGATCACTATTCCCAAAACCCCCATAATCATCATTTTGTAGATGTTCCCACTGGAAATGATTGTAAATAAATTCTAAGTGTCTTATACACTCATTTGAACATATGTTCCTTATCTCAAGATCTAAATAAGTCAAATGATGTTGCTCTTATCTTGACAAATTTGCTTTCCACCAATTGGATTTGGAATTTGTCCCATGTGTTGTTGCCTAATAAACATAGTGCTTCATAAATTGTTTTGTATTTGATAATCTTCTCATGCTTACCTCCAAATCAACCTAGGAGTAAAAGATTATCCCTTATGATTCTTTACATTTTATGTCAAAATTTTCAAGATTTTTTGGTTTTTCAGAGTATTAAACTTCTGTAGCTTTATCTAACTACTTGTTATCCATTGATCTTGGAATAATTTCATAATCTTGTATAATTATTAAACTTGTGCGACTCCAAATTTACAATGCATGGGGTTCCCAACATTTTGAAGACTCCGAGACTCATACTCAATAGTTCATGGGACCATATTGGTCATGGAATTACAAACTCAAGATGCCCCAACCTTAAATAAAAATACCCACTTTGTCTTTTATGTTAAAATATCAACACTAAGGTTTATGAGTTACCTCTTCCTAGTAATCTTGTCCTACCAACTTGTAATTTGGGTTTTTAATACCTTGTTAAGACAATAATGAACTAAAACGTTTTATTTTGAGATCTTGTCTTGATAAACTTAAGATATTGACTTAGGAAAAATAATACAAGCCACCTTGAAAATTAACCCCAATTACCACACATTCACTTAAATTTGATAAAAAAATAAGTCTCCAATATGTTAACAAAGACTATCATACAAAGAATTGTTGAAATCCTCTCTAGATGTTCTCTCTAACGTCTAATTTAGACATTGTATGAAAAAGTTATGGTCAAAATTTCCAATAATAACTTTAAAAATGTAACATCTGCATTCAAAATTGTAAGGGAAACCTTTCAAAAAATCAACATATGCACTTTTTTTCTTTCACCATGGTTACAATATGATTACATCCTTAAATTGTGGGCACAAATTTGAAAGAGGTTTCAAAGAAAGTTAAATTTATTTAATATTAACAAATATAAAAAAATTAACGTTTTAAACTGAAAATGATAACTATTGCATCAAAAGTTCAATGCAACATCCTCAACACAATGACGACCACCACACATTGAACCCACATATATGCATGAACAATGTTGCACACATGTAGGCAGTGTAATGCGTCAAAAGTTCAATGCAGCTTCCTCAACACAATGACCACCACCACACATTAAACCCACATCGTACCCAAGTTTCCTTAAGATTAGTTTGTTGGAACTGCAGGGGTTACCCATGGAGACGAGGACCTGGGTTAGGGCCTATTGAGGAAGATAGAGACATAATTTGCCTCATAGAAACTCATGAGCATGAAGGGTGCAAGACACCTTTGTTTGAAGGGTATTGGAAGATAG
>JZKD02S1663048.1:121565-132732 GCA_000966675.3 Picea glauca
AAAAAAAAAAAAAAAAAAGAATATTTTTGTATTTTTTTAAGTTTCCCAATATATTTCCGATGTTTTCGCAATAAATTCAAAACGATGTTTTTTGGACCCCCGATAATTTTTTCGCTGATACGATTTTTGCAATTTTGATAAAGCCTAACTATTAATTTGAGAAACAAACCAAATACCCCACTCCCAAAGCAAATGAAAAGAGGGTGCGCACAAAAATCACTAGAGAAGAAACTATTTGTAAATATTTGAAAACCTGGCCCCGAGAGAGGAGAAATCAAATCTTAGCCTAAAGGAGAGAAGTCCAAAATGATTGAGAACGCGCCAAAGAGTTCAAAACAAAAGCTTGAACCGCCACTTGGCCAACAAAGAATTCTAGACTAGAAGCTGCCTACAAACTCAAAGGAGTCGACTCTAAGAACCAAAGAAAACATTGCCAAAATACGAATGCACTGTCCCAAGGGATGAAGAAATGATTTAGAGATTCCCCACAAGACTTTGAAACTCCAATGACCCAATAGAACCGAGAGCCTCCTAGACTGTTGACACTAAAATGTAGGGTCAGAGCCATTAATATCCTATATTGATTCCCTTGATCAATTGCTAATAATTCAAGAGTATGGCCATAGATGGGAGCTGTGTGCGAGTGGTAATGGAGAGCCCGATCGCGTCTCTTCTGATTTTGAATGCATAACAGACCACTAACTTGGCCACGTGCCAATATAAATGCATGATGAGTGACTTGTCCTTCATGAGTTAGGGTATGGGTTGATAAGTGTCAATGTTGTTAAGGGTAAGACACCCCTCCTTTTTCAAAGTGATGAGATTCGTTAGGCGATCCACCTCTTTATTATTTTCCCTTTTGACATGGTAAAAAATGAGCTTTGAAAATGTGAGATGAGTTTGCCTTATTCTTTCGATCACATGAGCAACTTTGACATTGGTAGGATTGGTTCCTTGGACCATATGCTTGCTAATAGTTAAAGAATCCCCTATAACAACCAGATTTTGTAAATTTAAGGATTGGCGATGATCAAACCTTGCAATAGGGCATATGATTCTGCTAGATTATTGGAAAGCATGCCAAGATTCCATGAGAAGGTATTGACTTGATGTCCCTCGGGGCTAAAATTGATACTCGTCGGCACCTGCCACCCCTTAGAGGCTTCTTCTAGATTTAACCTTGAGAAGGCATCTCCTTTTAGCTGAGTCTTTTTAGCTAGAGACTCGCTTCGTTTTCTTGAGACTTTTGACAATTTTAATTCCCCTCTTCTTCTATTTTGGAGTGGATAGCTTCTAGCTTTTCATCCCTTCTTTCTTGGATTTTAATCTCGAGAAAGCCTCTTCTTTTAGTTGAGCCTTTTTAGTTGGAGACTCACTTTCTTTTCTCGAGACTTTAGGAAAATTTTCTTTCCCCTCTTCCTCTATTTGGTAGTGGATAACTTCTATCTTTTCATCCCCTTGTTTCCTTTCGTTTGAAGGAATTGGGAATTTTGTCTTGGTCCATTCCTTTATTTTTTGTTCTAACCTCTTGATCTTTTCTTCTCACACAATGGAACTCATCCTTTGGAGAGGGTACTTCCATTCTTTAGGTATTATGGAATCAAAGCCTTCCATCTCAAACCATATTGGATTGAGTTTTCAAGGAATAAGGCCTAGATCATTTGGCCTTGTGGTTTCCAAGAGCAAAGGCTTGTGATTAGAAGTAAGATTGGTTGGGATGCCTTCATCGAGGAAGCTATATTGGATTAGAAAGTGATCTAGTATTTTTTATTGAATCCAACCTCCAACCTTTTGTTAGACCATGTATACTTCCCCTTATTTGGTTTGACATCGACAAGATTCCAAATGAAGATAACATCTTCTACAAGCTCTCCACATGGGTCTCTTATGAGTCACTTCTTTTCTCTTTGGCATCTTGGATAGGGTTAAAGTCTCTTGCTAGAATTAATTTTGTTGGAGGGGGTTCGGCTTGAGGCTATTGTTGATTCCCAAATGTTCCTTTTTCCAGTCAATTATTAAGAGTGTATACATTTGTTATATGGATCTTTCATCTATTGCAAAAATTAAAAAAAACATCCTATGATCCAATCCTCAATGATTTGTACTAGAGAATCATTATAGCTTAATAATTTTACTATGCCATATGGTAGCCATCCCCCCTACCCTCTTTCGGAGCTCATCTAGCCTCTATTCAATTTCCATGCCTTTGTTCTAGAAATGGGATCTAACCTTTGTAGAAGAATTATTATCTAGTTTGTTTCTGAGAAAAAATATGTTTGGCTTTTCAAACTCTAATCAATTGTTATAGAATGTCTCTCTTATCTTTGCTACCTGACTTGCTACAATTCCACAAGAGAATTTTTAGTACTTACCTTATTCATTCTTGTAGTTGGTTGCATAGCCTGATCCAGGGTTGATTTTGTCCCAGTCACTTTATTTTTTGTAGCTTCCTCTTCTTTGACTTCTTTGTGGTTTTCATGGGATCATGGGTCTTCTTTTGTTTTTTCATCAAGGAGAGACCAATCCTTAGAGGGTGATGAATATTTGGGAGGCCAATGGGTTCTAAATACTAAAAGAGGGATACCAACCCTAATTTAAAGCTCAAGTCACTGAGAAACTTTTTAGTCCCTTATTACATAAATGTTGCCTTTTACGAAGGAATAAAATATGATCATACGTGCAAAGAGCTCATTTACGTAAATTCTACTACTTCTTGATGTTTTAGTAGCATCAAACATGTATTTCCACGTGGGTTTGTGTCAACATGTAGGAGTCGTTCGTAATGCCTCTTAGAACCTTAGGAAATTCACTTTATAAGTAATTATTAGAGTGAATGACCTTTTAGAATTAATGTGAGATAAATTATGTTAAATGCCTAGGTTTTGGCATTAGTAACTTAAGTGACTTGATCCTAGCCATTAGATCTAAAGTGAGGGTGAGATTTAATCTCAACGCTTGATCACTTTAGGAGATCTAGGGATTTGGATTTAGGGATTAACACAACATTATAAAAGGCAACTTGAGAGGATGAGACACATAGAGAGTACATAGGAGCAAAGAGGGATTCTTTGCTCATGTACTTGTGTCACACAGAGTGAGAGGGTGAGCTCTCATTGATTGGGTGGGAGAAGGATATTCATCCAAGTGTGGAGGGTAGGGCCGCGGATAGGAGCAAAGGGGCAGCGAGGGAGATAGCAACCAACCAACAAGATTGAAGGACTGATCTTGAGGTTTGTAGGGCTTGGCTATCTACTGTTTTTGTATTCCTCAGGTGGGCCATTTTCTCAGGACAAGAGTCCAGAATAATAATAATAAATTTCACAGAACTGGTTTTCCCTTCAGGGTTTTTCAAGGGGTGTTTACCCAGATATCTTGTGCAATGTGTGTGGTTTCCGGTTTTATGCTTCCGTTGATTTAATTCGTTAAGTAACCTAGCTGTACATTTAGTTAATAAAGTGCTTTTATTTGATCTAAGTGTTGGGTGCTAGGTTTACATAAATTAACATGGTATCGGAGCCGAGACTCTCAAGAAGCCAAATTTGCATTGACGAAATTTTATAGCGTAGGAATTTTTTTTTAGTGTGCACGTTGCGGGGTAAAAGTAAATAATAAAAAAAAAAGAATTGTACGACCGTCTTACAATAGTCGTACGATCGTTTTATGAGCCGTATGATCCGTACGACATACGGATTGGCCGCACATCTGCAACAGATCCATCGTGGAACGACTGCCGACTGACGAGATATGGTGGATTGGGTTGAGTTAGTCGTTGCAGTGAATGTGTGCAAGTTGAGTGGTGTTGCAAAGGAGCCGGTAGCAGAAAGGAGCGATCAACTGACAGAGGTAACAACAATTGTCGGTTGGTGTGAGGTGTTGTAGTTGTAGATAGACAACCGCCAAGAGGAAAGCGGCTGCCAACCGCCCGCATAAGAGGTTGCCCGTGGAGGTGCAGCCAACGAAGGGGCCGCGGGGTAGTTGTTGCAAACAACCACCAACCACATGTGGGGCAACCGCCTACCACAACTGCCAGCCGCAGGGATAAGGTAAGGGTCGCAGCTGTTGGAGCTAGACACCGACGCGTGGGGAGACAGTCGTCGTTGCTGAGAGTGCATGCTACAAATGAAGATATGCTAGGTGTGTGAAGGTTGGGATAGAGGCTGGAGGTGATGGGTTGGGTGATGTAGACAACAATAGAGGAAATAGCCGCCACCAGGGTGGGTCGTAGGGGCCAACCGCCAAGCTAATTGCCAACAGAATTGACCAGCAGGAAGGCACCCTAGGCAATGTGCAAAGGTCTGGGCAACCCAAAAAAAATCGGGCAACGGGCAGAGGTCCGGGCAGCCCAAAAAAACTCGGGTAGCCCAAAGAAGCCATCAGGAAGCGAGGAAAAGGCTCAGGAAGCAATTGGGAGGATTGCAGGAAGCTTTGGGTAGCAGCAGAAGGCTGCGGGCAACCCCAGGTAGGTGTTAGAGCAACGGGCAGCAGATCCGGGCAGTGGGCAACAGGCAGCTAGCAGCAGGCTGCAGAATCCAGGCAGCGAGCAGCAGGTCCCGGGCATCGAAAATTTGTTGAGTTTCTATGTGAGCAATGGCAAGCAACATAGTGGCCGAGAACAAGGAGCAGGTAGCTTCGAAGGTTGAGCAGCTTAGAAGGAGTCAACCTTCAGGTCAAGGAGGGAAGGAGCAGCCTTCCAAGAAGCATTCATGGTACGAGATGGCCATGCAAGATGCTCAGGAGCAGGAGGATTCTAGGAGCATGATCAAAGGCAAGTCTTCAAAGAAGGGTCTGAGCAAGATCGCAGGGATAGCTTTTTGTTTAGAGGGAGCAACCAATCAGGTGGATTGGAGAGCAACCATGGTAGCATATTTGACAATGAAGACAGAGCCACCTCTGGGTGGTGGAAGTACCTTCTTCTCTAAGAGGGAGTGTTGATGTTTTAGTAGCATTAGACTGTACTTCCATGTGGGTTTGTGTCAACACGTGGAAGTCGTCCGTAATGACTCTCAGAACCTTGGAAAATTCACTTTATGAGTAATTATTAAAGTGAATGACCTTTTAGAATTAATGTGAGATTAATTAAGTTAAATTCCTAAGTTTTGGCATTAGTAACTTAAGTGAGTTGATCTTAGCCATTAGATCTAAAGTGAGGGTGAGATTTAATCTTAGCCCTTGATCACTTTAGGAGATCTAAGGTTTTGGATTTAGGGATTAACTCAACATTATAAAAGGCAACATAAGTGAGAGGATGAGACACACAGAGAGTACATAGGAGCAAAGAGGGATTCTTTGCTCATGTACTTGTGTCACACAGAGTGAGAGAGTGAGCTCTCATTGATTGGGTGGAGAAGGACATTCATCCAAGTGTGGAGGGCAGGGCTGAGGATAGGAGCAAAGGGGCAACGAGGGAGATAGCAGTCAACCAACAAGATCGAAGGAGATCTAAGGTTTTGGATTTAGGGATTAACTCAACATTATAAAAGGCAGCGTAAGTGAGAGGATGAGACACACAGAGAGTACATAGGAGCAAAGAGGGATTATTTTCTCATGTACTTGTGTCACACAGAGTGAGAGAGTGAGCTCTCACTGATTGGGTGGAGAAGGACATTCATCCAAGTGTGGAGGGCAGGGTCGAGGATAGGAGCAAAGGGGCAACGAGGGAGATAGCAGTCAACCAACAAGATCGAAGGACTGATCTTGAGGTTTGTAGGGCTTGGCTATCTGCTGTTTTTGTATTCCTCAGGTGGGCCATTTTCCCATGATGGGAGCCTAGAATAAGAATAATAAATCTCATAGAACCAGTTTTCCCTTCAGGGTTTTTCCAGGGGTGTTTACCCAAATATCTTGTGCAATGTGTGTGGTTTCCAGTTTTATGCTTCCACTGATTTAGTTCGTTAAGTAATCTAACTATGCATTTAGTTAATAAAGCGTTTTGATTTGATTTAAGTGTCCGCTGCTAGGTTTACAAAAATTAGCAATACTCAATAAGATGTGGTTAGGGACATGCCATGCCCTCTCCCCTAAAAAACCCTCAATGATGAAAACACAATAAGGTCATTTTTGAAAAAAGCAACCAGAATAACTGAAAATATGCATTGTTGGCCCAATATAGGTGAAAAGTATGTGGTATAATAGCTTGAAAGTTGCAAAAACATGTCTTTGGATCTAGTGAAGCATTAGATTGCCCAAATTTGGTAGTAGAACCCAGGTCATTTTTGAAAAAAGCAACCAGAATAACTGAAAATATGCATTGTTGGTCCAATATAGGTGCAAAGTATGTGGTATAATAGCTTGAAAGTTGCAAAAACATGTCTTTGGATCTAGTGAAGCATTAGATTGCCTAAATTTGGTAGTAGAACCCACCTTTTGGCCTCTTGAGTGATTTTCAAGGAGTGCATGCAAAGAGAACACGGGTACACTTTAAAGTTAAGTCATTTGAAGAATAGAAAGAAGGATTTGAACGCCAAGCCACTTTATTCCAAAAGGTACCATGTAAACTTTTAAGATAAAGTCATTATTATGTTTAAAACATGAAAGGAGAAAGGGGGCTTTTTTTAGTCAATGGCTATCCAAGAGGGTCCTTCAAATTTGGGTGTTCCTTCAAAAATCTTTAGACTCCCAGTTAGCTTCCTATTGTGAGAGGCCCTTCCTTTTGGTCTTGAACTTTGTAATTTTCTTCCTTTTGGAGGTTCCTCACTTTAACCTCAAGAATGCCCTCTGGTTTCAGTATCAACTTATCCTCTACATTTGTGAGAGAGATCTCTATTTGGGTGACCAACTCACTGCTCAAATTTTTCTTTAAGCAGGAGACATGGGATGCATCATGTAGTATTCCCTTGTTAGGAATGTTGAGGGCATATGTTTGTAAAAATTTCGAAAATCTGTCCAATCTGAAATTTCCACCTCACTTCAATATTGAGGTCACAGAGTTATTACGTAGAACTTTCAACCTTAGGGCTGAAATGAAGTATTCAGAAATACACCTGCAAATATATCAAATATGTCCACCACCAGGCTAGGCAAGTTCAAGAAGATAAACACCACAAAATACTTCAACACTTGATCAATGCAACAACTCTTAGGGCGTGATCTAATCAAGTATGCAGATCTGAAAATTACATTCATTAACATTGGAAATATAGCAACCCATTTCAGATCTGAAATTTCATCTAAGGTATGCCAAATCAGTGAATCACTCAACATTTTAGCCTTACTGTCCCAATAAATCAGTTTATCAAAAACAGCTGTGAAACTTGCTCAAAAGAGATGAAAACCAGATTTGCAATAAGAGAATTTTGGACAACAATGGTACAAATCCTTATTATCACAATATGAAGATAAAGTACATTACCTCAACGTT
Organism: Picea glauca; assembly: GCA_000966675.3. Classification (NCBI taxonomy): domain Eukaryota; kingdom Viridiplantae; phylum Streptophyta; class Pinopsida; order Pinales; family Pinaceae; genus Picea; species Picea glauca. The sequence goes on from JZKD02S1663048.1 coordinate 128,923, forward strand.
GCTAAAACTGGTACATCAATTTATTCTGCTTTATCCCAAGTAAGAACTTCTTGAAAGCTTACCAAATCCTATTTAGGGCATCCACGATTACTACAAACTCTAAACACCAACAACAAGGCTTAGCAAGTTATCCCACCAAGCTATAGAAGCCTCTTCAAGAGCTCAACAACAAGCCAGCATCACACCAACTGTCCAACCCTTAGATCCACACTTGCATCTCACAAGCTTTACTCTTCACTCGCATCACACAAGCCAAGGAACCCTAGCACTTGCCTTTCACAAGCACTATCCTTGTCACAAGAGTAAATATTTGTTCATCCAAGATCCTCCAATTGCTATAACCACACCATCACATCTCTAAGACACAATACATCACATCTCGAAGACACAATACAAGTAATAACAAACTTCAAAGACACTCTTCTCCCTTTATATATGATTTGGTTAGGGTGGCCAACAATAATAAATGGATCGAGTCCATAAGCAAACCTAGGCTAAGTCAAGAAAGAAAGCCCCAAATGGAGCACCACACTAAGTATGAATGCCAAGTGGCACAATAGGGTTTATATAACCCCCAAGGTGGTGTGCCTTCCATGTATAGGTGTCCACATGTCAAGTGCTCCTCTAAGCAAGATGGTGTGTCCTCCAACAGTGGCTTCTCAACTCAAACGTTCCTTCTCAAATAGTGCAAGGTGGCTCTGATGCTCCTAGGTCCTTGTGCCCATCCTCCAAGTGCATGATGCCCTCCTCCAGAATAAGCTGAGCCATGGGGGTGAACCAGCATTTTTTAACCTCACTTCATAAATTCCCTGGGTCATGTCAATACCATCAACCTTCATGCTCGGATCAACCCAATTAACCCTGCAATTAGTTTCCCTCTCGTCGGTGGTACCTTGAAGTAGAGCCATGGTTTGGTTCACATGTGTAAACCATCAATGCATCTTAATGAGTTTGCCTTGAAGGTGATAGGAAGAGCAGTCCACACGCCTGCCTTGAGAGTGGAACTGCCGGGCGCTCTTTCACTGTATCATCCCTCATTAACTATAACATGACACCCCATCCGGGGAGCAGGTGATGCTAGTGTTAGGAAGAGCACTTTAGGGTTTTGTTTCAGCTTGGGCACATGGATGATTTCCTAGTCTAGCAGGAAGCAGGGGGCAATTGCACTCAGTTTAGCAGAGATGGAGTATATGGTCAGCCCCTTTTGCTAGTTGCGAGGCCATATGGCTTCACATGTTGATAGCAAAGTTGACTACTGAGATGTTGGAGGTTCACTGTGACAATCAGAATTGCATCAGGGACAATCAGAATTGCATCAGGTTCTTTGATAATGCAGTGTTCCATGATAGCTCCAAGTACATCGATATTGTATACCATTTCCTCAAAGATAGAATTCATAAGAGCAAAATTGTGCATCATTTTAATTAAGGCAAGTTTTTTTCGAATGTTGTTCCCGTCTTCTCTCTCTCCAATAAATGAGGCTGAAGATCTGCTCCAGTATTCATACTGGTTTGATCATTGTGACTTGAGTCTCTAATTCTTCTTGATCTATTTTCTCTCTCCATTACACTTATGCTCCTTCAATATACACATTTCAATTATCCAATTTCTTGTGTAAAAAATGTTTTCGTTTGCAGTGTCGACAATATCCGACTAGACAACCTATCACTGCTCCATAGCCAGGGCTTGTTGATGCCTAACGTTTTCTAGAAAACCTTCTTGCTTGTTCTTGGTTATGTGGATGTGATATTATACAGGCGTGTGCACAATCCTTTTTGGAGGAGCTCCTCGAGCCATTACCGGACCTTTGGTCCGTTTTACATGAACTCGCAGGCCATCCCTTGTCAAGCTCTTTCTAAGAGTTTCGATCATGACAGGACTCGAAATAAGCTCCTATAACTCCGTGCCAGCAGCCGCGGTAAGACGCGGGGGCAAGTGTTATTCGGAATGACTGGGCGTAAAGGGCACTCGTTCTTAGTACACCACTCAGGGCACTTCCATAGATTGATTTCCCAAGAAGGCACAAACAGGGGCCTAAAACATTACATGCATGCCTCATTTTTCGCCCCAGCCAACAGACCCTTTCAAAGCATACCTTAGACCCACCCACCYACTTATCCCTGGCCTGCCCACCTAGCAGACGGGGCGGTGCCTGGAACGAAGTAGAAGTACCGACAGCTGTAAATTGACAAATCGAATTGGGCCTAAGAATTCGGATCCAAGTAATTCTGAACATGTTAATTTCTGCGGCATTTTTTCATCGTCTAGAAAGTGACCTCCGTGAAGGTCAATTTGTATCCTATTTTTGCAATTCGTCAGGATTGCTCATAAATCGATGCCAGAAGTCAAATTGTTTCTCAACTTAAAGTATCTTAGTTTGGGCATAGTCCTCTTCATTCTCTGGTGTACATCTTCAGAAAGCCAATGTGCGATCCTACTCTTGTCTAGCCAAATCAACTTTGGATAGCAACGTCCAGTTTCGTGCAAAGAAACTGTGATGATATTGTCACAACAATAACTGTCCAATTCTACAAACTCAGAAAATCTATTTGAATAGATGAAAAATTAGTAGTGGTTGGGTAATTGCGTGAATACCTAATTGATTGGAGTTAACTGTTTTCTTCCTCTGAAGCTTTTTATTGTAATTATTATTTCACGAAACAAAAGTACCTCATGCCAAACACATCCCAAGCTCCTCGAGCGGATCAAATGATGTGAATAGTTATATGGTGTAATTATCTTAATTGTGAAGAGCATAAATAATCTTACGATTGATATAATGAAATGTTAATAATATGCTGTAAAAATTACCGAAGTGAACAACCTTACCTATTAACACATGTAATCTTTATCATAAAAATATACAATAATGGTAGCATTCTCCTTTCCCTTGGTATTTTTATTTAATGAATTTTCTTCTGCATCGTTCATGGTAGTATTACCCTTCCCCAGCTGTTGTAGTAGTACGGATTGCTCTATTTATTTTTAAGTTATGTCCTCCGATACGGATTGCTCTATTTATTTTTAAATTATGTCCTCCGATACGCATTGCTCCAATAATAAGTGATTTGAGGGGCATTAAAAGTGTGTTACAACTTCGATTGATAGCGGTTGGGTCACATGATTTTGGCTCAAATGTTTTGCAATCTCTGCACAATCATATTAGGTATTTGTTTTTATCAAAATTAGGAATGTGTTTTAATCAAAATTGGTCTACGTTTTGATATTTTACTTGATAGTTTGATATTTTAATTCATCATCACCACAAATCGGGCACGTGTGTATGGGATTTAGTGAGTTATGTTCTTTTAATATATATATATATATATATATATAAGGTCCATCGTGAAGTCGGATTTAGTGAGTTATGTTATATAATAATAATAATAATAATAATAATTTATTTTTAAGGTCACGGTCAAGCGAGACACCAAATTGGTGTATGAGACCCCCTCCGCCCAACGATTTTACTGGTAAAATCTACAGAGGTATACATATCTTACCCCCCTCTGGATGTGACCTCTTAGGAGGAAACACATGTTCTTAACCATTAGGCCCACTCAGGCTGTATATCGTTGATCAGATGTCGCTTCTGAAGGAGGAGTTGAGCACCGCGTCTGTTCTAGGGTTTGAGGGTCGAGCAAGTTCCCGGTGTTGCGGGCTCTGTGGCTTGGCTTCACCAGCCACATCCCAGGTCTCCATGGTGAAGCGCGGGCGCAAGACCAATAGGGCGAGCGACCAAGAGAGGCAGAGGAAGGCGGCGATGGAGGAGTTCGAGCTCTGCGCTGGGGTGTTTAATTCGTCGTGTGG
>JZKD02S1663059.1:0-19849 GCA_000966675.3 Picea glauca
TTTACCAATAGTCATGTCCTTTGAGACATGACCTTTCATTATTAATAATTATTATTTATTAATTATTATGTTATGAATATCTATGGTATATGTATATTTATGTTCATAACAAGTTGACATGTCTGCTTGTTGTCTGCTGTAAAATCAGGTCAGAAAAACAAGCAAAATGAATGTTTTTTTCTGTCTTTGACAGATGGCTGAGCATGAGCTGCAAGATTCATGAGTCATGTTTGCCAACTGAATTTAACTTGCATATAACTTGTGAGTCCATTCCATACTCACGAATATGACTTAGGACTGAGTTAGGCTCACCTTGGTTTCCTCATAGAGCAGAGTCAGACTCGGAAGTCCATTTCTTTTTATACGAGTCTGTTACATTAGTTCAAAGACTTTCCTTGCTGTAAGTCTAACTTCTAAGCTGAGACTACTTCAAAAATTGCCAATCTCAATGTGATTACTCCATCCACTGTAATAACTTAGCTATGCAAGAGTCAATAAAGCAGCTTCCTCTGCTGAACTTTTTATAGCTGGTGGGATTGAACATTATCTCATCTTTCTCAATCAATGCCGGATAATTGTTGACTTTTCCAAGTATTGCTGTAATTACTTAATAGTTACTACATTACAAGCTATGTCTAATCCTGCATAATGTTTGATCTTCCCATGTTTTTTTGTTAGTACTTAGTGGTTACTACATTACATGCTATGTCTAATCCTGCATTGTTATAACATATTGCTGTCATGTCTATAGAACAATAATTTTAGAGCACGTAGAAAACACATACATCTATTAAGTCAAGACAACTCATATGATATTATTATAAGATCATCGAACAACTATATTTGGAAAGATCGTGAGCTAGATTGCATCATTCCTGCTCTCCTCCACAGCAACAGAGAATCCTCTAATAATGAGCTTTCGACTAGGTTGGGGAAATGATATGACATTGAAACTGACACTTTTCATTGCACTTTAATTGTTACAGTGATTATCCTATGGCACGTGGTTTTGTTTTTTCAGATGTCTGTGTGTACATACTAGACGTGCTTACAATTATATTTAGACAGATTATAATGTACATCCACACGTAGTAGAAACACAAATGCTAATTATTTTGGCAAGGACGTTTTCCTATTATCTTCATTTGAATATTTTAATATCATTTACAGTTGTTTTAATACCTTTCTATTATTTATATTAATACTATTATGAATATTCTGAAAACAGCTTATTTCGATTTTAATAGCTGAATTGTAATATTATATACTTTAAATTCAATGCTTTTCTCTATTTGTTGAGATCAGAAGAGAATGGGGTATCGAATAGCCAACCCAAAAACTTGCAGAAGTGAAAGAGAAAACAGCAGTAAACAAGTGCACTAGAGCTGTCCAAAAGATGAGAGAGAGAGAGAGAGAGAGAGAGAGAGAGAGAGAGAGAGAGAGAGAGAATGCCAAAGATATAGTGCCCATAGGTTTAATCACTTGTACAAAAGAATGATGCCCATTGGTTAAAGAATGATCATGAGATTACATGATCATACAAGATGATGTTACAAATGAGGTTTGAGTTGTGTATTTATATACAACTCAAGTAGGGCATCCTCTCAAGAGGGTTATGGGCCCACATAAGTAGGGTGTCCGCTCAAGAAGGGTTATGGGCCCACATAAGTAGGGCACACTCCCCAAGAGGGTTATTGAGCCTAAATATCAAAGTTGACCAAGTTGGCTTTAACCATAACTTAGTATTACAACAAATGATGGCCTTAATGCCCAACAAAATGCATTAATGACACAATATGACATGGTCACGGCCACATGTGGAAATTACACCATTGTCAACACCACCCCTTAAGTTAAATAGGATGGCACAAAGAGAAATGGTGAATATAGATGGGAGTGGGTTTACAGAGACCCACCTCAATACAAGGTCGACTGAGGCTGAAATACAAACGAGAGTAGGTTTATGGATACCCATCTCTACTACAGCTGTGAGGAGGTTTATGGATACCCAACTCAAATAGGTTGGCCATAGCCAAGATACAACAGTCAATGGGTTTATGGATACCTAGCTCAAAATAGGGTTGGCCCTATTTGCAATGCAACACCACCCCTCAATCTGAATGGGAGGCCTTGGAGAGAAGGGATTACATCACAACTTGCCCCCTTAACATTGAACATGGGCCATATGGTGAAGATATAACCCTTCCTTAATGCCATATCTCTAACACCAACACGGTTCCACAACTTGGTGAAGGTAGCCTTTGGCAAAGGTATAGAAGAAGGATCCATTGAAGCATGTTGATTCATTGAAGGTACAAAGGGTGGCACACGCTGTATCTAATCGCGAAGCTGCCCAGTGTAGTACATCCAAAAATGATCACTATCTTAGTGTGCAAGGAAGAGATCCATTGAAATATGCTCAGAATCATATGTAAAAAATAGTGGGACAAATTGTGCGGACTTGTAAATAGAGACTGCATCAAAGAAGGTGAGAAAGTACTTAGCTCCCCCATGAGAACAAGTGGTCATAGGCCTGAAAATGTCATTATGAACCAACTCCAATAATTGAGAGGCGGGCCTCGCATCACAATAAAATAGAAACATCCACTGGAAAACCACCAACTCTTAGAACATAAACAATCTCTGAAAATGTGGCAGGGTCAATATGAGATCATCACATCCTGCAATAGATTAGGCCCAATAGGCAAAAGGCACCACCATATGTGCAATATCCATCTAGCAACAGTTAGAAGAAGTCTCTGTAGAAGGTACATCAAACTGTAATAGAGAAAGATCTATTATAATAGGCTGAGAATCATCCGTAGAGGAATCCTCAAAAGAGGCAGTGGAAACTATCCTAGCAAACTGTGAATAGAAACTCCATCAAATATAGCATCTGTATTGGAAGGATCATATAGACAATACACTAGAATATGGGCCCATGCGCTTTATCCACAAACCTAAAATGCAAAACTGTTGAAGTCATATCTTGATCAAGGGTTTGAACTTTGACACTAGATGAAAACCATATACAAAGTGCATGGCTAGATGTGTACTGTAAACTGTGTCAACAGTATCATCTAGAAGATCCCTGTCACAAACTATTACTCCTACATTCTCTTAAATCCCTTGAAGACAAGTCAAGTAGGACTTGAAGACACAACTCTCCATATGACAACCATTGCATATGGAGTTCTTCTGTATCAGATCTGCCCAAATATAAGTAGCCATGTTGAATAGGGCAAAAAACAATTTTGAGGTCATTGGGTTCAACAAAGAAGAAGGCTCTGTAAAGTTTTCAAGGAGTCCCTTGTATAGATCAAAGAAGGAAAGAGTATCAGTTCTTCCAAGAAATTTGAAGTGTATTGCTTTGTATTTAGGGCAGCACAAGTGTTAGCAAAAAACACAGCTCTGTAGAAATATTATTGCAAAATGATGATCCAAGAAAACCCAAGTTTCACATTGCAAGATATGATGCTGCTAGCCAATACTTTTTAGATCATATAGCTGAAGTGAGCCATGAAGAAGGGTTAAAAGCCTAGGAAACCCTAAGAGATGATCAAGAAACTCTAGATCTACAGCCCTTAGGGCAATGTCTCTAGACAATAATCTTCAGATCACTTGTTGAGAAAAAAACAGATCTGGAAACCCTTGTTTGGTAGCCCTTAGCGCAATGCCACTAGACAAAATTCTCCAAAAACTGTGGCTGAAAAATCTTTTGAAATAAATCAGCAAAAGGGTGATCTGAAAACCTGGTTCTGCAGTCACGACTCGCAAATAATAATGATGCCATGAGTCAATATCCCCAGATCTGATGTTGAAAATTCCTGAAATAAAAACCAGTGAAGAAACCCTGATGCCGTGCACATCAATTTATGAACAAGATCTCCAAAAAAAGGTGCACAATGTTACAACAAAATCTAGCACCCCTAATGTGTGAAAGTCCTGAGCACAAGGGGCTAGTTTGTGTAACTACAGAAGGCTACCCATTGTCACCACAGTCTTCACTCTTTAGGTTGGTTACTCTCCAACTCAAGGGCGGTATCCCTAAGGTAGATGACTAAGTCCAAATGGTTTGAGGTTAATCAGTGTGGTGTGATTGGACAAAAGTGTTTGTTTGGAATATCATTGAATGATTATTCAAGTTGATTTGCAAGCAATGGTTCCAAACTCGGTTTCAAGTCTTGTTATGATATGTGAATTCGCGTTACTTGACTTGTTTCAAATCTGAATCTTGGAGGTGTCTTAGTGAAAGATAGTTTCAGATTTGTGTGTGAAATTTAAGAAGTTAAGCAAGTAAATGATATAAATATTAAGTGAATGCTTCAAAAATTAAATTCTAGAAATAAAATACAACAATGAGAGATGATGCAAAATGCAGAATTTCTTAATGCTAAACTTGAAACAGAAATTCCAGAATTAACTCCTTAATGCTGAGGGAGGCTGAAAAATGCTTTTAAGATGCAATTTTCAGACTTTTAACAGTTCTGGATATTTGATTTTTTGAAATGATTTAATTGTTGGAAATCACAATTAAACTAAAACAGAAAATTAATTGAGTTTCCAGAATGTTAAGTTCAGAAATTTGCCTAACTATGATGTGTAAATATGATTCTCTAGGCAAAATACAAGTGTTGAAATAAAATTTCTGAATGTGAAAAACAACTAAAACTATTGAGAATGCAATCAGAGATTTAAAGTTAGAATTTCCAGCACACATATGTACAAGAGTAACTTAGTTTATGGTCTAAGATTGAGGTCTTAGGTCAAATAAGCTAGCTGGAAATCAAAATTTCTGAGCTAAATTAAGTGCTGGAAAACACAAAACTTAAGACAGTAAATTAAAAGAACAATTTCCAGCAAGCTATTTGATAGTTTAGCCTAGCTTCACATTAAAAGTGCACGTTCCTAGTCTAAACTATAGTTAAAAACAATAAATTCTCTAATATGCACAACAAATAGGAACTAGATAATATGAATAAAAGAGAACTTGTAAAATTTCCAGCAAGGTAACAAGTTGAAAGCTTGAAAAAAAAGTCGATGAGAGAGGAAGATACTAGTGCCTACTTATCCTTGGGCTAATGGGGTCAATTCTATCATAAGGAGTGCTTAACTTGGTCTATAATCAAGGATCTAGGGGTTGATCTAAACTTGCTACCAAGACCCTATATGGCTGAAAATTAAAGTTATTACTGTGCAAGGGAATAATCGAAAATGGAATTAATTTCTAGACTAAACAAAAAAACTTTGTTTGCCAAAATATTACTAACCTAGGTCACTACTTTTTGAAGTAACTAGACTAGAAATATCCAAATGGGGTCAATTCTATCATAAGGAGGGCCTAACTTGGTCTATAATCAACGATCTAGGGGTTGATCTAAACATGCTACCAAGACCCTATATGGCTGAAAATGAAAGCTAATACTATGCAAGGGAATAATAAAAAATGGTACCAATTTCTAGACTAAACCAAGAAACTTTGTTTGCCAAAATATTACTAACCTAGGTCACTACTTTTTGAAGTAACTAGACTAGAAATATCTAAATGCAAACAAACATTAAATAATAATGATGAGAACAAGTCACACCTAATTATTCACCATCGAAGTGAGATGCTTACTTGATAACCTTGGTTCAATCCTTTAGCGTGCATACATAAGCTCCGATCACTAACAAATATTCTCATAAAAAAGGCCTCACACACATGAAGAAGAAATGCATTCCAAAACTATGCTCCAAGAAGAAGAGAAATACTACTGCTCACTCCACAACAACCGTTACAAATGAGGAGAGCCGTTTATTTATAGAGTTCTAGGCTCAATCACCTGAAATAAAATAATAATATCCTGGTGATCATGTTTGACGAGTCGAACTTTTTAAAATAATATTACAAATCCTTGATTTGGTCTTCAAATAATAATAAAACACTTTCATGTGAGAGTCAAAAACCCTAGGGCACATGCCTAGGAGAGAAAATATCCAATTAGTAATAAGATCATGCCCAAGAGAAGTGCGTCCTTGGAATTTGTGCCAAGTAGTTGTAACTACCTTCTAGAGTGGAAATAATGGTCCTCAACAAGTGCGCCCTCCAAGAGGTCAAAAACCTTGTCAACAATGAAATGCCCTCCAAATAGAAAGTAGTTAAGGGAGGCATACCACTCTCAAAATAGCAAGTGACAATGTCCATGAAATATATTAATAACGTCCATGTGATGACTACTCCATCCAAATCTAGGAATATGTGAAGAATCATCTCAAAATAGTAAGTGTGCTCAAGTACCAAGTCAAATATCCTCTTCAAGGTTAAAACAAGGTGTTGTGAATAAAGCCAATTCAAAGTTGAGAGTTGACCATGTAGTGGAGCGCACCATCGAAAATAACACATCTAGAAGATGTGAAAATCAAAAATCGATTTAATGAGGTGGAAGTGGTCATGAAAGGGAGGGTGCATGCATAACTTACCCTCAAAGGATGTGTGGACTCAACAAGATCCTTAATATGCATGTTAAATGAATTAAATGTCTCAGCCAATTGGCATGTGTGAGTGAGCAAGGTTAAAATAACCAAATCAATTTAATGTGAGGGAAATCATTTTAAAAAAAATTGTGTATTGCCTCAACATGTGTACCAAAGGGGAGTGCTACCCTCAAGTTGTGTTCCTTGTGCACAAGAAGTCATATTCCGTAGTCAATTTTCATTGTTCTTTTTTTTTAGGTTAAATCGGAACTTAGGAAATAAGGCTTTGATAAAGGTTTAGAACCCAACAATAAAATTGGCCACTATTGTAGTGCTTCAACCTTAGGATTGAGTTTGATTAATCAGCAATAAAATATCTCAAACCACTTTGGCCTGTTCACACATGGAAACATGAGTTTTATTGAAATATTCCTAATGAGAGTTAAGTTATGAAGGAAAATTATATGGAAATGGGTGAATATGAGTCATGCACTATCTATGAGTGGGTGGACTGATATGAAAATTATCTTGGCAAAATCGAAATGTGATGACATAATGAGTGGTACCTAGGCTAAATGATGGATGGATGATGAAATGGGACATACATCAAAACACACTATTAGGAAGTACACAACCAAGCTAGAGGACACCGCAACTAGGAAAGGCATGAACCTGCCATGAAATGATCATGAGCACAAGGTAAGGAGATAGGAGATTTCTTCACCAATGATCAATCATAGAGTAACACCTGCAACAGGATGAGTGAGTATATATGCTGATGAAGCAGCCTCCACCAATGATGCAATATATGACCAATAAATTTGATAAGCTGAAGTGAGCAAAGGAGCATGAAAATGATACTGCCAAGTCATCCTGTGACAATGTCACCTTTTCCCTTGGTTGGCCAAGGGTCAGGTAAGCAATGAAGGTAGCACAAAACAACACGTGCAATAACAAAGTGCCCCAAGATCGGAAACTGGTACGTAGAAAGTCCATGGGTGTCATCCTGTAAAGTGTCATGAACTGGTCCTTGGATACCCCATACAATATATGATGTAACACGCAAAAAACTGAAACAGCCTCAAACAAAATGCCTTTTTCCAGCCAACAATAACACCATGAAAAACAACCCTAAAACTCCTTGATTTGGAGATTCTTCTGTATGCCAAAGTCTGATCACAGAGTATACCAGCATGAACAGCCAAAAAGAAAACCCTAACCAGCAGTGAAATAGGTAGAGAAAGGTTCACACCTGTTCTGATACGATGTTGAGATCATAAGAGAACGAGGGGATCAAATGTAACCAAACAGCCAATCGGAAAACCTGCAAAAGTAAAAGAGAAAACAACACTAAACAATTGTGCTAGAGCTGTCCAAAAGATGTGCTAGAGAGAGAAAAACACAACCATAGAACTAGAGAGCCCCAAAGATACAGTACCAGTAGGTTTAATCACTTGTATAAAATAATGATGCCTGTAGGCTAAAGAATAATCACGAGATCACACAAGATGATGTTACAAATGAGGTTTGAGTTGTGTATTTTTAAACAAATCAAGTAGGGCATCCTCTCAAGCGAGTTTATGGGCCCACATAAGTAGGGTGCACTCCCCAAGAGGGTTATTGAGCCTACATATCAAAGCTGACTAGGTCGACCTTAACAATAATCTAGTACAATAAATGATGACATTAGCCGTAATTAATGCCTAACAAAATGCATTAATGACACAATATGAGATGGCTGGCCATGGCCCACATGTGAAGACACCATGCTCAACATTATTTAAATTAATTCTGTCATAAGATATATAAAACAACCAGCCTAAAGTTTATTAAAGCTGAATTTTTGACAAGGGAGAAGGGCCACAGGTGGACACTTTACATCCTCACATGTCCACATACAGAATCTCACTGGAGAGTGGAGATAATTCCCTTAAGAGGAACTTTCTTTATATTGCCTTAGGAATAATGATAAGGAGATGGGGACATAAATGTCTTGTAAATGCATGAAGGAACCAGATATGAACCAACAGGAGGACATGATCTTGCTAGTCTGTGTTTATTTGATCTTTCTAGGCTAGGTTTATTTCAGAAATCATCCCTAGTCACTTGGAAACTAGATTAGTATTCTTAACATTCGTGCACAGATAAATAATGCATACACTGGTTGTGCCTCTTATGTTCACAATTTCGTTTGTACTACTTGATTTCACAGATGAACCATGCTTTGCGAGATGAAATACGAGAAATCAATCACCAACTGATAGATACTGTAGTTGATGTGAGTGAAGATGACAATGATGCAGCTGCAGCTGCAGCTGTAGGGAGAGATGGGATTGTAGTAAAATGTTCCTACAATGCAACAGCATTGAGCCCAAGCATGAAGAATCGCTATAGATCATCTCAAATGGTGAGTCCTTCCGGCTATCTTTTATGTTTTTATCACTTGAATAAATAGTACACTATTATAATCTTGCCATTTTCTACAATTGGTGTTAGCGATATGCTCTTTTTCAGGGATTGAAGGTGCCTTCAGAAACATTAGCTGATAATTATCTGTTCCAACATCTTTTATAGCTGCAAATTAACCTTTTCTTTCAATATGTTAGACTAGAATTGGTGGAGGCAAATAGATTGCTCTGTAATCAAATCATTCGATTTGACATGCTCCAAGGTTTTGAATTATTTGTCTTATGTGATTGTGCTTTTCAGACACCCATTTCACCACTACGCTTACTTATTCCAGAGAATTATCCAAATTCTTCTCCCATACTTATAGACAGAGCTCCTGTTGAACCATGGTGAGTAGATTCTAGACCATGATTGGAAATCCTTTTTGATTTCAGTTGTGTACATGTTCTTGTGCTTTGTCATATGTTCATATTCTTAGAGTGTTCCTATTCAAGCTAATCACATTTGCACTCTGACAGTAAGGAGTATGAAGACCTCTCATCTAGAGCAAGATCAAACTTCCATGCAACTGTACGAACTCTTCCACAACCGATGTCCTTAAAAGAATTGGCAAAAACCTGGGATCTGTGTGCTCGGAGCACAGTAGCTGAATATGCACAACAGTGTGGAGGAGGGAGTTTCAGCTCAAGATTTGGTGCATGGGAGAGTTGTGCAAGTGCTTAATTATGGTATATTCAAGTGGTGGAGGCTTGTATATTTTTCATTTGTTATATCTGCTGTTAAGGGAAAGAGTGTATTCCTTAGTATCTTTACATGTTACCACTTGATCTCTAAGCTTAGTGTTTAACTTGAATGGAAGCACTGACATGGTAATGATCCATTGTGCCCACCATAGTTTTCAGTAGCACATGAAAATATTTAAGCAGCCCATGTGTCATGTTTTTGAACATAGTTTTCATATGGTATCCCATTAAATTGCTGCATGTGGAAAGTAATCTCATTCATTACCATGTTAGTTGCCTCTGTCAAATCTTGATTTTAAGAGAAGCAGGTCATTACAAAACAACCGGGACAACAGCTCCCAAATATCTAGACCTGCCTTAAAGTGTGACAAGATGAGAAGACACAATACACTGCTGATGAAACTAATTTGCATGTGAAATACATCTCAAGGATTTGCAGTCTTGTATTAGAAGTTCATAATCAATGCTTGGATTTCCTTCTACTGGAAATAAGGCAAACACCTTTCAGAAATGGCTCTATCTAAAACATATATAAATTTTTCCTTCAGCTTTCCATTTGACTTGTTTACTAACACAGTTGAATTCCATTGCATTGGATATTTAAAATATGTAATTGTCAAAAGCATACTTGTGCCACATGATGTTCAAACACCACTTAAACAACTACTAGTCATCCCTACATGCAAAAGTCAGATTTGATACAACTTTAAACCAATAGATGTTGGAATTAATTCATAATCTTAGGTATAGCAAGGTCCGAGCATGCTAAAACCAACTACAAACCTACGACTATTTAGTTTCTTTTGCAATTCTATTTTTCTCAACCGTTGCTATATTAACACCCTGGATTACAACTATGGATCATGATTTGAGTCCATGAGTCAATTTCATAGCACACATTTGTTTAGAAATCTCTACGGGTCTTATACAATAGGGCCCAATGTGATGTTTTCCATACAGTTTTGAATTTTGAGGGGCCATGGATTGTTAATGTAATGATAATCTTGATGGATACCACTTTTGGTTTATATGACATTAATTGTTTTGATTTTTAAACTCTTTTTCAAAAGAGGCTGCAAGATTAATTTGAACTCAAGTAACCTAACAATTGGTTTGTTTTGGCATTCGTTCTTTACAAACTCTTAGATTTGATAACACTAAAGAATTCAGAGGTGAAAACCCACCTGTGCAACTATCAAAATGTGTATTTTAGATCTTTTAACATCCTTATCTGCAATAAACATGCTTACTTATGTTGAACTTATTCTCAAGTTTCATTGGTTTCTAGCCTTTGGTATCCCTAAGTCTTCCTAGAAGATTGAATTATTATGTTTTGATGTCCTTGAAAATTCTCGAACTTGTGCAATTTTGTGATCTTTGGACTATTTTAAAAATAAACATTTGAAGGCCATTAAACAACCTTTTATGTTGAACTCATCACTCTCGAGATGGATGATTATTAGTGAGTAAATAACCCTTTGTTAGAGAATGATTCTCCCCTCATTCCCAAATTCATATATATTCTATGACAAAGGCCAGAACCATACCAGCTTCAGTTTTAGTTCTCATGAACATCCTTATTAATATCAACTTGGTCCATCACCTTCAACATCACCTTTATGAGTGCTTGCATGCGGATTTGTTGGTTCCATTGAACCAACTCATCCATGACCTGTGTAGCTTGTCTTCATTTACAACATACACAATCTACACAATTATCATTTTGAAACATTGTAGGAGTTATTATGAAAGATTGTTTTCATGTTTATACTTTTTTTTGCTGTGCCTTGCATCCTCATATCTCCTACAACATTTTTTTACTTTGATTTTGAGCTTCTGAAGCTCAAATCTCAAACATAGCTCCTTGCTTGCTAGGCACCCAAGTTCTCAACATGGCTCAAGAGCTTTACATTGACTTGTTATGCTTTTTTTTTTTAAGTGTGGTTTACCTACTTAATGGTTTTTTCATAGCTGCCCCAATGACCTTGTTGACTCTCGAAATCACCTCCCCCTTGGGGGGATTTACCTACTAACGGTTTGTTGAGTACTCAACACACCCTCAAAATTCAGAAAATTTGGGCTACCACTTTACTTCACTTTCATCCTTAGACTTTGATTTTGCATGGTCATAATTTGTTATAAGACTTCCTCCTTTTTTTTGGTCATATTTTGGTTAAGTCCCGGGCTTAAGGTGAATGATCATTAGAAGGGAGAAGGTCCAGATACTTCTGATCCTTAGCAAAAGGGATTCAATACTTAGTGTTTTTTAAACTCACTTGAAAATCCTTACATTTCTTGACTTTCCTGATCCCTGATAGACACTTTTGCAAAGTGTTGATGCGTTGATCGGGCGTCGGTCGTTTATTTATGTGAATTGCACGACAGGCTGGCAAATCCGTCGATTACCGATGTTTGTCAGTTGTTGACACCTAGCGTGAAATGTTGCGAAACAACCTTTAGCTAGAACCCCCAACATCGATGAACGAACTTATCTCATCAATCCTGACTATCCGATTTTAAGGAGAAACTAATCCTGGCCATTGATTCCTTAGACTGAGATTTACTCTATTCCACATCAGCATTGCCACATCACGTGACATGTCATCCGCCACGTGGATGTTCGTGCTGCCACCTTATCTGCCACATCATCAAGGTAGCCATGCCTAACCACGTCAGCATAAGCCACATCACCCTCCACGTCATCACATACGGTTTGCGAGTTCATCGGGGTGTGGAAAATCCTTGTGGCAAAGTTTAAAGGGCGTAAACAAAGAGAGAAACTCGCCGACATCGATCGTCGGTGAGTCATATGATAATTTGAAAGGACTAAAAGGCAGGCCCTTGCTCGACATTGATGCTTCATCGGTTGTCTGGGAGGAACATGCCCTAGTTATGAGAGATTAAAAGGCACCTCCTTCTCGTTGGTGGTCGATGGCTTGTCGAGATTGACAGACCAGAGCCCCATGATCATCAGTTTCAATGCACGAAGAAATGCGTCGATGACTGGTTTTCGCCTCGAATGAGTTTCAATCTGGGTCGTCCATTTTACATGCACAACTAATCTGAACCGTAGGAAAATCCTTAGCGAGAAATTAGCTGATCGCCCAGGTTTTAAGCCAAAACAACTTCTGTGCCCTGTTAAGCCCTTGTCTTTTCGACCTATTCGAACACGCCACATCAGCTTAGGAGCTCCTGAAAGATACATTGCACAATGTACACACCATGTTAGCATCTCGAACAATGTGCTATAATTTGATAATGCAAAGTAAAGGGCTCTCAACACAAACCGTCGTAGGGATTGACAGATTGACTGTAACATAGAACATTTGAATCATAGGCAAACACGCACCCTTGAACCTCAATCTTAATACTCATTGTGTGCCAAGTCGTTGGAGTTCGAAATCGACGATAACTTGAAACAACGGTCCCCTCGCACTGTCGACCAACGTAGCGCATTAATTTCAGAGCATGGCGCAAACGACTTATTTAAACTCCGAAAATCCATAGAGATCTTGTTGTACTCGCTAATGGTAAATGTCGGATGTGACTGACGGGGATAAGGTATATGAACTCGATTTGGTCTTTTTATTGACATATCTTTCCATTAAGCGTTTGAAGAGCTTCTGTGCAATAAGGACTCTTGAAGAGCGAGGCATTGCGCTCGTCCAAGTGAATTATTGCCAATTTTAAGTATCATTGTTGAAATTGGCAAGCACTAAAGCCCAAAACCTTCATTTTCTTGCTTAGGTATTGCTTTCATTCATAGGTTATTTTATTGCTTGTAGTCATTGATTGGTTGTCAATTTAATTACGTCGTTTTTATGTAGGAAAAATGCCTCCCCATCGACCAATGATCCATCAATCGCTCAAAACACCAAAGGGAAAGAATGTGCAGATTGGCGAAGCTTCGAGTCCGATTGTTGTCGAGGAATTGGAACTCGTGCCAAAGGTAGAGCCACTAATTCGGGTGCTGCAGAAGAGGTCTCTAGCTCCGCCTCTAATGTACAAGGACACTGACTCCAACACTTTGTCCAAGGTACCTCTGCCCACCTAGCATGACTTGTATAATAAGATACATCATGACGATGTTAGTTTTAGCTCGGTTTGGTGTCTCAGCTGTGCCTATGTGTCCTAGGCCAACTGAGGGACACCTTAAATAACCCAGATCAACTTATTTTTATATCAGCCTTAAGTTAGACTTAGGCTAGCAACGAAAAATTTCTTTTTGAGTGGAATGTGGGGCCCAAGGAGAGAGGGTGCACCTCTAAGGTGGTTGCTAGTGGAGTGTGGGTCCTTGGCCAAGGGGGTTGCACCTCCTAGTGGAGAGTGGGGTCTAGCAGCCCCAATCTTAGCCATTCAGGCCCAAGGCTGGGCACACATCTCAAGGAGGATGGGGGGATGCTAGGGAGATAAAAGGAGGTTGAGGGTGAGAGGACAACACACATTCTCATTTGTGAGGTTGAGCAAGAGGGGTGCTTGGCTGAGTGTGAGGGCAGTATTGGAGCTTTGGCTGAGGCAATCTGCAGGAGAAGAGCAGGTTTAGCAACAAGCTTTATAGTAGCAAGCAAAGGAGCAGAAGGAAGGTCATACCCAACAAAGGAAGGAGGTCGTACAGGTCGTACGATGCACTAGAGAAGAGGTCGAATTGTCCCTGGCCATACAGGCCAATTCTGAGACTGTTTTGGGCTGATACTGCATAAATTCAGATTTTATATTAGCATAGATAATTTCTGGTTTAGTTAATTTATTGGCAACAATCTCAGTGGTTGAGATATAGTTGTAAATTTCAACATGGTATCAGAGCTCAACCTCTGAGTACGGGACAACCAAGTGACCTGCTATGTAGACCAACGAGGGTAAATCAACAAGCGGGACATAAGACCAGATGGTGTAGGTGAAAATAGGACAACAAACTCAAATGGCCAGTGTAGGCTTGAGGGTTGAGGACAGACTGGATGGAGCCTCAAATTTCTGTCCTTGGAGGCAGCGAATTAGCTTGGTGATGGAGGAGAATGCGTTGCTGGAAATTGCAGAAGGAAAAGTGGCAGCCCCAACTGATCCAGTACAACTAGCTTCCCATGCCAAGAAGGATGTCAAGGCCAGAAGGATACTTGTGGATGGTGTCAAGGACGAAATCATTCCACATTTGTCTGGCAATAAGACAAGGGAAATGTGGGAGGCCTTGGTAAAGCTATACTAGTCTGACAACCAGAGCATAAAGATGCTGCTCAGAGAAAAGCTAAGAAGCATGAAGATGGCCAAGGGAGAGTTAGTGGTTATTTACCTCACAAAGTTCACTCATATTTGAGATGAACTTGCAGCAGTGGGAGAGACCGTGGACGAGACCGAATTGGTGAGGACAACCTTGAATGGCTTCACCGAGCAGTGGGATGTGTTTGTCCGAGGGGTGGTTGCACGGGAGAAACTCCCTGAATGGGAGAGGTTGTGGGACGACTTCACCTAGGAGGAGCTGCGAGTGGTTTCATTTCAGGCTAGTCAGCCGAAGAGTGAGGAGGAAGAGAATGTGGCTCTTCATGCAAAGAAGAGCAGTGGAGCGGGAGGCTCTAGGGACATGGACAAAGTAAGATGCTTTGCATGTCACAAAATTGGCCACTATGCCAACAAGTGTCCTAACAAGAAGAAGGAGTCGGAGGTAGCAACTACAACATTTACTGAGATGGATGCGTTTGTAGAGAAATTCGAGGACATATTTTCTCTGGTTTCCACTCTTTCTAGCAACTGCAGATTGGTTGAGTTTGAGGACAATGAGGCATGGTTCATGCACAGTGGGTCATTTCGCCATATGGTGGGAATGAGGTGAGTGTTCCCTATTGTTTCAGAGACGGGCTCAGACTGCCATGTGAATAATGGGGTGCCAACCAGGCATGTAGTAAAGGGGGTTGGATGCGTCAGATTCCAGCTATAGTCATGAGTGTCTCTAGAGGTGGATGAGGTGATGTATGTGCCAGAGTTGAATGTTAACTTGCTCTCTATTTCAACTTCGGAGGATATGGGGTATGATGTAATGTTCGTTGATGGACATGTGCTCATACGGGAAGAGGGAGCGGCCTTGGATGCAACAATGAGGCTTGGCATCAGGCAAGGTATGATGTATAGGGTGTTGGGACAACCTATAGGTGGGTCCAGGGGGATCTTGGACCAGAGACAAGTGTCAAAGAAAGTTAGTTGGTATGACTTGACATTGATGGCTGAGCGGAACAACACATCAGATCAGAGTGCAATAGAAGTAGCAGGTGGATCTTCCGGTTTAGAGGGATCAGCTACAACAACAACAATAGATTTGATTGGATCATAGATTGATCCCGGTGGAGACACCTCCCTTGCTAAGAGGGAGTGTTAGTTTTAGCTCGGTTTGGTGACTTAGCTGTGCCTATGTGTCCTAGGCTAACTGAGGGACACATTAAATAACCTAGATCAACTTATTTTTATCTCAGCCTTAAGTTAGACTTAGGATGACAACGAAAAATTTGTCTTTGAGTGGAATGTGGGGCCCAAGGAGACAGGGCGCACCTCTAAGGTGGCTGCTAGTGGAGTGTGGGTCCCCGTCCAAGGGGGGCGCACCTCCCAGTGGAAAGTGGGGTCCAACAATCCCAATCTTAGCCATTCAGGGCCAAGGCTGGGCACACATCTCAAGGAGGATGGGGGGTTGCTAGGGAGATAAAAGGAGGATGAGGGTGAGAGGACAACACACATTCTCATTTGTGAGGTTGAGCAAGTGAGAGCAAGAGGGGTGCTTGGCTGAGGGCAGTGTTGGCTGAGTGTGAGGGTAGTGCTGGAGCTTTGGCTGAGGCAATCTGCATGAGAAGAGCAGGTTCATCAGTAAGCAAAAGAGCATAAGGTAGGCCGTACCCAATAGAGGAAGGAGGCCGTATAGGCCGTACGATGCACTAGAGAAGAGGTCGAACTGTCCCACAGGCCATACATGCCAGTTCTGAGACTGTTATGGGTTGATTCAAGCAGTTTGTACAAGTCTTTCTCTTGGCTGAGCAGAGGCTGAATTTGTTGGGCCATTTTAGCTGGGCCGTACAACTACTAGAAGACATTTTTGCAAATTTTTGATGTATTTGTGCTGCTGTAAAACACTTACTCAAGAGCCAATAA
Source organism: Picea glauca (assembly GCA_000966675.3). Lineage (NCBI taxonomy): Eukaryota > Viridiplantae > Streptophyta > Pinopsida > Pinales > Pinaceae > Picea > Picea glauca. The sequence goes on from JZKD02S1663059.1 coordinate 16,731, forward strand.
AGCCCCCTCTTCGCTGTTTTTTCCCCACACTGGGGTTTCGAGGGTAATAGCTGGTGTCTGTGTTTTTTATGCTTGGTTTACCGTATGTTGCCACTGCAAATTTTCTATTTTATATCTCAGCTGTAGGTTACTGCATAAATTCAGATTTTATATCGACATAGATAATTTCTGGTTTAATTAATTTATTGGCAGCAATCTCAGTGACGAAGATATAGGTGTAAATTTCAACAAACGATTTTCTAGAATTTACGCCCCATAGTGATCCAGAGGTTAGAATCTTAGATGACCAAGTCTTTCAAAATATCAAACTGTCGTTGTTGTACATGGTAGCCTCCAGGACCTCTGTCTTGCCTTGTATAGAAACTCTAGAGTGGATAATTAACCAAACCGATGTTGACAAATGTTTAATAAATAATGTGGAAGGGTAGCGTGTGGGTGTTTTTTTACCAGTGGAAATCAACAAATACTACAAACTAAGAGAACCTGAGGTCAGGCTAAACACCGATTTCATGGTCAATTTTTATGAAAAGCACAATACCAGTCACCTGCTGGCATCCTAGTGGAAAGAAGACGGGAAGTTCGTAAACAAAGCCTTAGGATGGTATAATACCATCAATCTCAGAGAACCCTACATGTTTTTAATGACTTTAATATGTCGATTATATGGAGAAAAGGATCGTTCTAAGTTTTCAGAAGCATGGATTCCCCTAGCATACACAATGGCTATATCAAAGAGTGTCTTCAAGTAGGGCGCCATCGTGTCAAAACAATTGAGTACCAGGATAGAGCAGTGGCAGAAACCAAAACCGGGAGAAGTGCCCTCCTTTTTCACAACTTCTTATTTACTAGATGTGATGTGTGTGAGGAACATCTTTCCAGGAATGGGCCTAAGTTGGCATGTTTTAAAATTTCCCATCCACGTATATTTTAGCGTTCTGTGGGAGAACATGTATAAGAAACCCTATGCCATGATATGTGACGAATTCCTTGCAAAGGTATACTTCATCATTTTCAAGTAAAGTTGCCCAAGGCTCTCGGAGTTGGTGAAAAAGTCATCTCTAGGATTGGACACTAGTACCTAGACGAGAAGAGCACTTACCTTAGAATCTTTGGAGCCATTGGGGCCCCACACCTATTACCAACCTATGTACCACATCGACTAGTTCTGGGAGAGATTTGCTACCAAACTATTTTGCAAGGCTTCAATGCCTCACTGGTAAAGGACAAGAAGAAAGCTTTTATCCCCTATGGCTTCCACATAGGATATTACTTTGTAAAAGACACCACTCATGCAAGGCAAGAAGACCCGAGCCATTTAGATTACAGATTCTTCATAGGTAGATATCAGAAACATGATCCTAAGAACTTAGTGTCTAAACATGCTGGTCAAGTGGTGTCTCACTGGCCATATGTGCATGATAGTTTTGATGACGAAATCTTCACCGAGAATGGACAGGATTGGGAGGAAGTCCTTTAGAGGAGAGCCAACCCAGAATTAACCCGGTTTAAGGCTATGCCAGTGAATGGGCAAGTTGTATTGATAGAGCAAACAAAGGAAGTAGCTATACGGGCACAAAGCGGAAACATTGAACAATCAACAAGAATAGCTGAAACAAAAAGGCTCCTAGCAGAGGCTGAGAGAGCATTTCATGAACATGAGTAGAATCAATTCATGTATTAGAGCCGCTGAGAGTAACCCCATTAGAGGTACATATGGGGGAGGCAGAGCAAGGACCTCTAAGGGAAACCTCACCTGAATGAGGCTACAGTTTGTGAAAGTTAAGCATGGACCAGGTACAGATAGGGCAACGAGAGCTTGAAGTGGCAGTTGAAACCTTAACAGAGACAATAGGCACAAGAGTTTTGGCACATGTAATTGTAGATATAATAACTATTTATGATGATGACAATGATGATATAGACACCTCGACAGCCCCAATTATCGACGTGTCTAATGCATAGATACAAGAGAACTAACCATCTAAAGAACTGCAACCAATAGAAGCAACATGGGTTCCAGGTACAACTGAAAACAACACAACTCAATCAGAATCAGGATCACAACCATCAAAGGAAGAACATGCTCAAGATGAGAAAAATGAAAATGAAAGTGAAAAGTCTAGTCTAGAGGAAAGGACTCCAGAGAAAGAAGAGAATGAAGAGGATGTAGATACTGGAAAGCAACTTGGGGAATACACAATTAGAAACGAGGGGTATAAAGAACAAGGTATTGACCCAGTGAATGAAGGGACTACGCTCGAGCCTCCAAGTTCTTCCTCACCTAAAGAGGTAATACCATCATTAGTAACAACAATAGAGATACTAAAAAATGCTACAGACCTCGAGCAAATGAAAGAGATGTCTACAGAGGCAGTAACAAAAGCAACTTATAGTGCAAAGCAACCTTCTACAGTGCGAAACCGGCAGCAGACAACAGATGGAGAAAGAGGAGAAATCAACAATCATGCCAACCATAGATAAAGGTAAAGAAACTATCATGGAACACTTTTACACTCTAGGAAACATAGAAAATATATTATCATGGAGTGATTAGTAGATTCCAGAACCAATCGATGAATTGGCAGATATACAAGCCATAACACATGACAAGAAAAGACAAGTAGTGGTGAAAATGACAAGCAAGAAAAGAAAAATCACTTTAGGCAATGCTGTAGTTATCACCATTGAGGAGACTTTGTTTGACACTAAGAAGGCCAAAATGAGTGAGTTGCTAAGTGCAGTTATGGCCATATCTGATGCCACCATAGACAACAAGAAAAGATGAAAGGGAGGCAGAGGGTATGAGAAGGGAACTTGACCACCTTAAACACAAAGACGAATACTACCAAAACACCACACAAACAATCATCATTTTAAGGTCTGAATTTTTGGAAGGATACAACCATTTCAAAGCAGAAAGGGACATTTTCATGGCCTAGATTGTGAGCTACCAAGAAGAAACCCTCCTGGGATTAGTGGCCCACAAGGACATGCTGCGATGGCCCGAGAATGCACACAAGGCATTGGCCCAAATAGAGTACATCAAGGAAATTCAGAAGGGTCGAGGTGAGGAAGAACATGACATTAGGGTGCTTATCGACTACAACATAGCAATAATA
>JZKD02S1663059.1:83180-96529 GCA_000966675.3 Picea glauca
AGAATATTCTTTGAAGTTACAATATTTCAACACTCCCCCTTAATGAGAAGGGTATTCTACTGACATAACCCAATACAACATCATCATGAGAGAGAGAGGGAAACAAAATCATCAACATCTGGAACACTGACTGACATATCTACAAATCATCGATTTTTTTTTCTCATCATCAATTACATCATCGTTCACAACATGGACTTGGAGTAGCATCATCATCATCGCTCACAACATGGAGCTGGAGTAGCATCATTATCAATAGCATGAAGATGAAACATCAAGATCAAATTTTAGCATAACACTAAAGAAACAATATTACCAACCCGAGGTTGGTACACTATAGTCAACAACATGAGGCTAATACAACAACATCATCAACAACATGGGGCTGAAACAACAACATCATCAACATGCGGCTGAGACAACAACATCATCAACATATGGAGACAGAATGAGGCAGGTGAAATAACAACATTTTGTGGTACTCTGACAGACCGTCCTTAACAGACCTTCAGGATCTGCCCAGGAATCATAAGATTCCCTAGGATATAATATCATAACTTTGCTACCACATGGTACTTTGACAGACCTTCCTTACTGGACCTTTGGGATCTGAACAGGAATCAAGAGATTCCCTAGGATATAAAATCCTAATGAAGCTACCACTATTGACCACAACTGGCATATACATGCATAGGTACTCTGACAGACCGTCCTTACCGGACCTTCGAGATATGTCCAGGGATGATCAATCTCATAGGATATAAAATCATAATGGAACTACCCACTGTTGGTTAGGATATTATAATATCATCAACATCACTCCCCCTTTTGAGGTAGGTCCTTTCAGACTATACCAATCTTGTCTCAGAAGTATTCAAACTTCACACGAGATAGAGGCTTGGTCAACACATCTTCAACCTGCTCATTTATGCCAACATATTGGAGATTTACAACTCCCCTCTGCACCATATCACGAATGTAGTGATACCGGATCTCTATGTGCTTCAAATTATCATGAAACATTGGGTTCTCCGTCATCTTTATGCAGCTCTGGTTATTACATAGAATCACAATGACTTTCATCTTCATATTGAATAGATATGTCTACAACTTTCGAAGCCATATGGCTTCACAATTGGTGGAACATGCAACAATATATTCCACTTCTTCCTTGCTGAGAGAAATACTAGATTTATTCCTGCTTTTCCATGAAGTCATGACTAACCCCAGATGAAAAAAACATCCTGAAGTTCTCTTTCTACAAGAAACACTTCCATCCCAATCTGAATCAGTATAACCATACAGTCAGAAGTCACGATCTCCATTATAACTAATACCATAATCCAACGTACCCTTAAGGTATCTCATCACATGATTTGTAGCTACAAGGTGAACACATCTAGAGTCTACTAGATACCGACTCAAGGTGTTCACAACAAAGCATATATTTGGCCTAGTATTCGTCAGACACATCAACTATCCAATAATCTGTCTGTATAGAGTAGCATCAACCAACTCTTAAGAAGTATCAACCACAAGCTTCAAATTTGTTTCCATGGGTGTGTTCATGGATTTACATTCCACATGTCAAATCTCTTCAATATTTCAACTGCATACTTCTCTTGGTTAAGGAAGATCTTCTCCGGGCTTTGAAAAACTTCAAGACCTAAGTGTTGGCCCTTGGTTATGGAAGGAAGTGAAGAACAAGGAAGAAAAGGTAAAAATCGAACTTCGCGAGAGATACAATGACTGTCATTGGGTTGAAGTGAGAAAAAGAGCAGAGAAGATGTAGTGAAGTATGGAAAAGAAAGTCATTGGATGAGAAGATCAAGGTTGACAGATCAACAAGGAAGAGGGATCGAGGACAACTCAGGAAGCGGAGAAATCCATCATTGGATTCCTTGGAGCACCGCATGAGAAGGAAGGAAAGACAGGTTGGCGAAGCTCGGAAAAAGTGGGTCAAATTGACCTAGGGTTTTAGACACCTAGGGTTTTGGTATCTAGGTTTTTGGCACCTAGGTTTTGACCTAAGGCTATCGGTGAGGTATTGCAATGTATAAATAAAGGTCAAGAGGACCTAGGTCGGGATGGTACAATATTGTTGACGATCTATCTCTATTGTTGTGGTGAGATATTATTGTATTGTGAGCAAGGAGTGCTGAGAGAGAGAGAGCCTTTTGGTATTGTAAGATCTTTTGCTATGTGCGAAGGTCAAGTCCTGCAGCTGGGTGCATAGGAAGGGGAGAGAAAGAGAGAAGGGAAGGAGGATTTGCTAGTTGAGAGTGCAGATAAGAACTATAGGATTTATCTTAATAAATCATAAGCACAGTTCTGTGGATGTAGCCCAAAAGAGAGGGTGAACCACACACATATTGTGTTGTGTGTGTGGTTGATGCTTTGATCTCTGTCACTGCTATATTGTTATTTGCATTGGTGTATTAGATCAGATCTATAACTGTGTAGGGTAGATCTAGCTTGATAAGTGATAGATTCATGTTGTGTTGTTGTTGTAATAGACCCACTTGATATTCCCCTGGTTGTAGACATCCCTATCCTACAACCCCCTCATAGCTGCTTTGGGTGAGACTGCATTTGCTTCACAGGTGTTGCTGAAAGGGCCAATAGCTTGGGCTTGTTGGTACGCTCTTGGAGATGAAACCTGGGTCTTCCCCTGTGCCAACAAATGGTTCTGTTGCTAGGAAAAGAATATTTGTAAGGGAATGTCAAGGTGGTTCCCATCAAAGACAAAGATTCAAAAGTGGATAGAGGATCAAGAAAAGGACTTCGCTGAAGCCCAAAACAAGAGCCCTAATCTTAGTTCAGAGGACTGGTTGGACACGTACATTTTTACGGATATACATGAGATATTCTTTGGGGGAATCCATCAGGAGATATATGAGTGACTATCTAGGTTAGATGATACCCAATTCGAGATTAGATCTAGACCTCCTATGGTTTGGATGTCGACATTGATCCATAAGGTCAAAAGAGTTGATAACACCATATCCAGAGCAGTAGATAATTGGTTTGATAGTACCATTGGAGGGTATATCACCGAGTTTGCTGTTGATAGGATATAATTATATAACCAAGTCGAGAGATACTTTTTCAAAGGACCCAGAGGAAAATTTTTGCACTTTCTGAAGCTGAGAATCAATATGCTGTTGCTCGAAAAGAGTGTCTTGAAGATATAGTAGATTGGGTGGATTTGAAAAGGCTAATGTTCAAGAATTCAGACAGTGACAGTGACATAGAAGCTGGACATAAACGCAGTAGAAGAGTATTTCTAGGGGTTCACCTTGAGAACCTATTTAAGAAAAACTATGGAGAAGAGGGTTTCTACAGTGGAGAAGAGGCATATCTGACAGATGAAGAACATTTAGAACCCACTAGAGCAGAAGAAGCAGAAGCTGAAGAACTTCACTGGGACGAGCTAGAAACCTTAGGAACTGCGCATACCACTGAAGTAAGTACTATTAACCCTCCTATTGCCTCAACAGTGATAAGTAATTAGAATAGTCAGAATCACCATAGTCCACAAAGTACTATTACTAGCAATTCAACATCCACTAAGACAAGAAACCTAGGAAACTTCATGGAAGATGAGATGAGGATCCCTATCTTTAGAGGAGATGGATATGAAGATCCTGATCAACACTGGTTCCTGTGTGAGTCCGTATGGAACATTAAAAATATTACTGATGAATCTTTTAAAAGAAACCAGTTTAGCACTACACTAAGAGACCGTGCGTTCAAGAAGGCAATGATTGTAGAGTTTAAGAGACCTAATTCAGAGTCACAATGTATTATAGAACTGAAGGAGATCAAGCAGAAGGTAGCCGAACTTGTTTGGGAGTTTGACCAGAGATTCAAGACCCTTACAAGAAGATTGTCTTTTAAGATCCCGGATGAGAAGAACAAAGAATGGTTCATCGCTGCCCTGTTACCACATATCGGAGTTCCCTTGATGCAACAGAAGATTGCTTCACAGGAAGAAGCATTGGAGATCTCCATGAAGCTTGAATCAACCCCTATGGGAGAATCCAGCTCAGGTATGAGTTAGATCTTGAGTTAGCTAACTAGTTTGTCTCTACAGGTCGAAGACATGAAGAAAGACAAGGGAAAAGACAAAAGAGAAGACATCTGGTGTGTCATATGTAGATTACAAGGTCATGACAAGGAACACTTCCCTCTATTCAATGAATACTTGGCTTCTAGAGCTCTGAGCCCTTGAAGTAAGTCACCTTACCTTGGTGCGAAGTATGTAGAAATTGACATTGCCCTGGTGAGTGCTATTACATGCAGAAATATGTTCAGACACCCACAAACTTGTACTGCACATTCTGTAAATCAGTAGGGCATGATGATAGAAATTGTAGAGATTATGATATCATGCATGAAAGATCGAGATATATGTATATAAGATCCAAGGTGAAGTACATCAAGAAGGAAACAATATGCAGTATAACTCCCCAGGAAGAGGAAACTTCAATCCTCATGATGGATAGAGAGGATGAGGATGAGGAGGAGGAATGGGCCAAGGCCGAGGATAAATAATCTGTTATAACTGTGCGCAGCTAGGACATCTAGCAAGGGACTATCATAACCCTTGTACCACTTTCAATTATTGCAACTCCTTCGAGCATGTAATTGAGGACTGCCATGTACTGCTAGGTAAGCTTCAGGAAAGACAAGGACCTCAGTAGAACCCACAAGTGCAACTAATATATGCTGAACCTTTGCGGAGAAGAACCTAGAGTCGCTGTTGTCACTCGAGGAGGTGCTACTATAGAAGAGGATAGAATGACCCAACAAAAGAGCACAGAGGACTCAGGTATCAGGAAAGCTACAGAGAAGACCCAAAATTTTGATGCGAAGAAAGAAAGACAAATCTTTGAGGAATCAAGGAAAGAGTTCAAAGTAGGTCAAGGTTCTTCCTCAAAGGCACACCCAAAAATACGAGAATATGGGATGCCTCAGGCATTTGATCAGTCAGTTTTGCCAAAAGAAGGAAAAGAGGTAAGTAAGCTCATTGAATTTTTATACACTTGTATTAAGTTGATTTAAGATGAAAATGATGTGCAAGAGCTACAAAACTTAATTAGATAGTATGAGCTAGAAAATATAGACCCCTTACTGAATCGGGAAGTACACCAAATTGGTAAGAAGAGAAGGACAAATAAATAATTACACTTGAATTCTCATATTGGAGAATATGATATAGACTATGTGGTCCTCGACTTAGGTTCGGAGGTCAATGTCATGACGAAGCAAACTTGGGAACTAATGGGAAAACCGAGGTTTATCTATTCCCCTATTAGAAATAGGATGGATAATCAACAAGCTATCAACCCATTTGGACGATTGGATCATGTCCCTATGGACATCGACAGGGTAAGAACATTTGCAGATTTTGAGATAATTGAGATAGTCGATGACAGTTGCCCTTACCCTGCTTTGTTAGGAATTGATTGGGCCTTCAACAATTCCACTGTTGTTGATTTAAAGAAAAGGCGCATGACCTTTGAAAGGGATTTCCTTAGGGTCATTTCACCCTTAGATCCAGATGAGGGTTAGAGATACACAGAGCCCATCCGAGAAGAAGACCACACATTTGAACTGAAAAATATCTACAAACTAATACCCATAGAGCAGGATTATATCAACCCTACAACCGATGGAAATCTGATCTAGCGAAGTGACAACATGTGTTCATCAGATTCAGAAGAAGCACTAGAGAACTGACAGAACCAGATGTATGAAATATCTACCAGAAGATGTTCTAGATTAACTAGAGAGGTTCGCTGGATCAACACAACAGTGAGTAACTTACCCACATTTGATGGGTTGAACCCTTTAGAAACCTTCCTATCAAATTTTGAAACAAATGTACCAACACAACAGAGGCTATTGGTAATGGATGAGGCCTTGAAATATACACCATCAAGATGGTGGGGGACGCATAAAAGAAATATCACAGACTGGACACAATGCCGAACCTTGATGACAACGCGATTCTTAGCACAGGCAGTAAGTTGCGAAGTAAGGTATATTGGTCGAAGTTGCCCAAAGTACCATGTGAAACTTTGAACAATATACCTTACTTCACACATGGTCCTTTGGGAAACTTTGACCTTACTCAAGAACAATGGGTGCACAGATTCATTAACACGCTAGACATGACCCCTATCAACTGGTACCTTCAAGCAGAGCTGCGCCTCGTCACTGCAGATTGGGATGGTATGATTTAGAATTTTGTCACCACCTTTTTATTTGAAAGTGAATATCCTTTAGTAGACCAAGCATTACAAATTGTGAGACAGAAGGTAGTAGAAGAGGCATCTAGCCTCCCTATGGAATAAGAAGAGCACGAATGGACTGTGCCTCTCTAGAGATTGTAGACTTGCTACAACATCAATGCCGATGACGACGATGATCCGAGGAAGGTAAACATCACTGAAACAGAAGGAAAAAGAGATGTGGAGGGACCAGGAATTGAGATACCATTTATTGGTCAACCAATCAAGATAAAAAAGGTCAATATTGGAACAGAGGAGACACCAAAGCTTGCCAATGTCAGAGATTATTGGGATGCTTCTACCATTGACAAGATTATAGAGTTGTTTCATGAATATCAGGACTTGTTTCCAACCAAGTTCACTGATATGAAGGGTATCAAAGTACCTATGGGAGAGATGAGAATACCTTTGAAACTAGGTGCCAAGCTAGTCAAGCAAAGACCCTACAAATTGAATCCAAAATACAAGGAAAAAGTGAAGATTGAGATCGACAGAATGTTGGAAGCAGGGATTATTGAACCTGTCAAAGACTCAGAGTGGATCAACCCTATGGTGGTATAAGACAAGAAGACAAGAGAAATCAGGATATGCATGGACCTTAGGAAGCTGAATGATGCCTGTCTGGATGACCCTTTCTCTACACCATTCACTGACGAAGTGTTAGACAATGTGGGAGGCCAAGAGGTATATTCTTTTACAGATGGATTTTCAGGATACCATTAGATCCAGATTTCTAAGGAGGATCGCCAAAAGACCACATTTTCCACAGAATGGGGATCCTTCCAATATATAGTGATGCCATTTGGACTGAAGAATGCCCCAACCATCTTTTCCAGGGTAGTGGTCGAAGAGTTCAAAGATTTTTTGCATAAATTTTTAGAAGCATATTTTGATGACTGGACTGTGTTTAGTCTATTGAAAAATCATATTGAATGCCTAAGACTAATGTTGGAGAAGTGCAGGAAGTGTCAAATTTATTTAAATCTAAATAAGTGCATCTTCTTCTCACCATTTGGAGTACTATTAGGTCATATTGTATGCAAGCAGGGATTGCTGGTTGATCCATAAAAAATTGCAATTATAGTTGACTTTCCGCCTCCTACTTCAGTCAAACAACCGCGAAATTCACTAGGACATACTGGATATTATAGGAAATTCATTAGAGGATATGCCCAAATTACAACACCGATGAAGAAGCTGTTAAATAAAGACTGTCAGTTTAGCTGGATAGAAGAATGCCAGACGAGCTTCAAAACACTGAAACAAAATATGGTTACTGCACCTATTTTGGTTTTTCCAGATTGGAGCAAAGAGTTTCATGTGCATGTCGATGCGTCTTCTATTGAATTACGAGCATTACTGACACAACCTAGAGAAGGGGAGATCAACCATCCGTTAGCTTTTGCTAGCAGAAAGCTATCTACAACTGAAATTAATTACACCACTACAGAAAGGGAAGGATTGGCCATGGTGTATGCACTACAAAAATTTCGCCACTATTTGCTGGGAGGACACTTTAAAATGTTTATTGATCACTCTGCACTAAAATACCTGGTCAACAAGCTAATGTTGGGGAGGCGAATATGCATATGGATTTTGCTGTTTCAATAATATAATTTTGAAATCATAGTTAAGCCAGGAAGAATGAACAAGGGCCCTGACCACCTGTCAAGGTTGGAACATGGAGAAGAACCCACCAGTTTGGAGGATACACTTCCGGATGCACAACTGCTTTCCATTATAAATATTGATGACCACTTCGCAGACAATGTCCAGTTCCTGTCAACATGAATGGAATCTAGTGAGTTTACAATTCCCTAGAAGAAACAACTGGTAGTGCGCGCTGCAGAATTTTCACTTATAGCGAGACAACTATACAATATGAGACCTTATGAGATACTGAGAAGATGCTTTATGGAGGCATAACAACCATTGATCCTCACAAAATCTCATGAAGGCATCGCAGGAGGACATTACACATGGAAAGCAACTGCGCAGAAGGTTCTGCGAGATGGCCTTTGGTGGCCTACCTTACATAGAGATGAAAAAGATTATGCCAGATCCTATGATGTATGCTAGAGAGTTGGAAAACCATCACAAAGAGATGAAATTCCATTAGCACCGCAGATGAACCTACATGCATTTGAAAAATGGGCCATTGACTTCGTGGGACCTATAAACCCACCATGAAAGAACACAAGAGCAAGGTACATCGTTACTGTGACATAATACTTAACCAAATGGGCTGAAGCCAGAGAAATCAAGGACTATAGTGCAACTACAACTACATGTTTTATATTTGATGACATAATAACCAGGTTTGGATGCCCCAATATCCTTATGAGCATTAAAGGCACACACTTCATAAATAAGACAGTTGAAGCCATCACTGAAGAATTTGCAGTCCACCATCAGAAGAGTACACCTTACCATCCACAAGAAAATGGGATAGTTGAAGCATTCAATAAGATATTGGAGACAACATTGACAAAGATTTGCAGTGTGAATAGGGATGACTGGGATTTAAGAGTGCCTACAGTACTATGGGCCTATAGAACCACTTGCAAGAAATTAACAATGTAGACCCCTTTCAAGTTGGTTTACGGTCTTGAAGCTATTGTTCCGATGGAATACTTGATACCAAGCTTAAGGATTGCTGTGTTTACAGACACAGATAACACTGGCACTGTTCACGAGAGGCTTGTACAGTTGGTTGAACTGGAAGAAGACAGATTCATTGCAAGATTCCACCAGCAGGTTCAGAAGGAACGAGAGAAGGCATATCATGATAGGCACATCAAGAAGAAGGCATTCAAGCAAGGTGATCTAGTACTAATGTATGAAAATAAGTTTATAAAATGCCCTAGGAATTTTAGAACACATTGGCTTGGACCATATGAGATCGCCTATGTTACAAAAGGAGGAGATATGCAACTGAAGCCATTGAATGAAGAGTGGAAGGAAGGATTGGTGAATGGGAGTCAGCTAAAGTTGTACTGTGACAACCAGCTACCTCGTAACTCTTAGTAAAAACAACAGGAAAAGGGTCCAGGTACCAGGTGCAGTTGAAAATGGGTACCTGTAACACGCCCACTACGGAAATCAAATTTTTTTGGCCTTTTTCATCTTTTCTCCGATAAATAGAATTTCTCAAATTCCTACAGGACTTGATATAGACCCTGCCATCCCTTATTCATACCCATATGATCGATGGATATGACCACAGGTATTCCCTTGTTAATTTCGAGGTTTCATCCATTGGAATTTCGTGTCTATCAAACACGAGGAAAACTGACCCTTGGAGATCCCGGGTACCGAAACACCAAAACCAAGTGTGCTAGTCCATTTCGGGACTTCGCCTATCAGAATTTCACGATATGCGAGGACAAAAGGATTTCGCATCTGGGTCTCCCAGAAGACGAAACTCCTAAGCATCATAACCTATCCACGCTCTATCATTTCGGGATGTCACAAGTCAGGATTTCGGGAGTCGTGAGGACATTATATTGGCCTCCAGATATCCCGTGTGCCGAAACATTGGAACATTAATTTCTAGTCACACTATACTCATTTCGGGGTTTCATACTTCGGGATCTCGCGATATGCGATGATAAGAGGATCTTACCCTTAGGTATCCCAAATGCCGAAACACCGAACCACCGTATCTCATCCGTGCTACTATCATTTCAGGGTTTCGTCCATCGGGTTTTTGTGATATGCAAGAATCATGAGGTCTCGCACCTGGGTCTCCCAGGAACCAAAACTCTGAAGCACCAAGCTATGAGAATACACTATACTATTTCAGGATTTAGCAAGTCGGGGTTTCGGGACTTGCGAGTACGAGAAGACTGACCCTTGGTTTTCTCGATTGTCAAAACACCAAAACACCAAGGCTTACCCATGCTAAACCTTTTTGGGATTACACCCATTGGGATTTTGGGACTGGTGAGTACAAGGGAATACACCCTTGAGTATTCTGATTTCCGAAATGCCGAAATACGGTAACATGTCCACGTATCGTCCTTTTGGGATTACAGCCATCGAGATTTCGGGACTGGCGAGTACAAGGAAACTCACACTTAGGTACCCCGGGTGTCGAAACTCTGAAATATCGAAGTCTAGGAATACCATTCTCTCTCGTGCAGGGTTTTTCAGACTTATGTCATCAAATCCTTCGATAGATTCTTGGGTAAACTTTAAAAAGGGTGTCCCTGTGGGAATATCTATACAAGGCATTACTTGATATAAAATAAGGGAAACAAATTTCCCGAGAACAGACTTGAAAATCTGTATTAGTTCAGTATATATATATATATATATATATATATATATATATATATATATATATATATATATATATATATATATATATATATATATATATACATAATACATACATGGTCTTCCCATCAAAAGCATAAAACCATCATTTCAGATCAAAACACCATGCAGACAGTCTTATACTGAAACCATTCATAATTGCGCAGACTATGAGCATACATGTCAACATATAAATTTCAAGATACAAGATATAAAACACTTATCAGAAAAACACTGGATTTGATGCAACTGCTGAGAGGGGTACTTGTTTCCACCCAATCATAGGCTCAACGATTCTGAATGGATTTACCACTAGCCACCCTCGAGCTAGACCACGATGCTTGAGACTCTTTGTCTTTGTTCTTCAGTGACCGAGAACGAAGGTTACTCTCCTTCTTCTCTGCTATCACTCACTCTATGATTTTTTCCAGAGTTCTTCCGATTTTTTTCCTGTGATCCCCCCCCTCGCGTCCCCTACCACACCTTTTAACTGCCTTTTCTTTCCCAACGAGGTTGCGTGTGGCATGAATTCCCCCATGGTGGTCAGGTCTGAGGCCTCCATGGATGGGAGGTTCACCCCCATCCCTCATTAACTCATGAGGAGCCTCTTAACCTACCATCCTGGTGAATAATTCATTTCGGAGCCAGCGAGCCACTCTTGGTTCTACAGGCTAGTGAAGACCAAATACTGTTTGGTTCAGTGGAAGTTAACGCCACCATTCTAGGTACCTTCCACCACCTTTCTTTAGCCATCCTGGTCTCTTTGTTAGCACATCCCCCTCTCAACAATTATATATATATATATATATATATATATATATAACATTATTTACATTTATGGACCTTTTTACTAAGGTCCATTTAAAATCACACATTCACATCTTTGAGTTTGTCACAGTTCTTGGCCAGCATAATTATTTTTACATACTGGGGGAAACAGAGTGTTACAATTCCCTCCCCCTCAAAGGAACATCATCCTCGATGTTCTATCTATCAAAATGACATGTATGTACCGAGGTAAACAAAATCGGATATGCTTGTTTCATGGCATCCTCCATTTCCCATGTAGCCTCATCTGGGCCAAAATGTCTCCACTGCACCTTGACCTGTGCAATGGTTCGGTTCTAGAGAAGGGTTTGCTTTTTGTCCAGTATGCATTGAGGTTCTGGTAGGAATTCTCCCTCCGGTTCCACCTGGATCACAGACCAATCAATTATATGATTAGAATCATGTACATATTTCTTCAATAATGAAACATGGAAAACATTATGTTCTTTTACTGTGGGAGGAAGTGCTAGTCTATAGGCTACAGGTCCCACTCTATCTAGAACCTCAAAGGATCCAAAATACTGAGGTGCCAACTTGGCACAAGCTCCCATTTTTAGAGAACTCTTCCTGGGACTAACTCTGAGATATACATGGTCTCCCGTCTTGAACTCTCTTGGAGTTCTCTTTTGGTCGACGTAACTTTTCTGTCAATTCTGTGTGACCTTCATGTTTTGTTTTATCTGGGTTACTTGCTGTTCCATTTCTTTGAACATGTCGGGTCCAAAAGAAATTTTGTTTACAGGATTACTCCAACTAACAGGATTGTTGCACAGTCTACCATAAAGGACTTCAAACAGACTCATCCTTAAGGATTCTTGGTAGTCCTTGTTGTAAGTGAATTCCACTAGTGGTAGGTAGTCTTCCCACTTCTTGGGTTGATGCATTACATTCAGTCTTAACATGTCTTCTAGTATTTGGTTCACTCTTTCTGTCTATTCATCAGTTTGAGGGTGATAGGCAGTGCTAAACAACAACTTGGTCTCTAAACCAACCATCAGTGACTTCCAAAAGTTGGAAGTAAATTTCATGTCTCTGTCAGACACGATCTCTTTCAGCATACCATGTAGTCTGAATATATCCTTCATGAATACCTGAGTGATGTCTATTGCCTTGCAAGTTGACTTGACGGGGATAAAGTGAGCAGACTTGCTCAATTTATCCACCACTACCATGATGGCATCATTCTGTTTGGTCGAGGTTGGTAATCCGGTGATGAAATCCATGGAGATGGTTTCCCATTTCCATTCTGGGATTGGTAGAGGTTGTAATAATCTTGCCGGGTGTCGGTGTTCTTCTTTTACCTGTTGGCATTCTATGCATTTGGCTAGGTACTCAGCTATGTCTTTATTCAATCCAGGCCAATAGAATTGTTTCTTAGTGGCCGTGATCATTTTTTGGTATCCTGGATGACCAGAATAGGGTCTTTTATGTAGTTCATCCAGTATGAACCTCTTCAAGTCATCACAATCTGGGACATACAATCTGCTTCGGTAAGTCAGCAGACCTCCTTCCATCATATGGTATCCTCTATACTTTATCCCTGTGGGTTCTTGCTGTAGGTACGAGGTCAAGGTCTGGAAGAATGTGTCTGTCTCTTTGCAAGATACCAGATATATAAAATATGCAGAACAGAAACGAAATGCTAGAAATAATAGAATAACAGTGAAATATCCAGCATAATCTTCACAATACGTAGAAATGATATACGAAATAGCAATAGAAATAGCACTTGAACAGAAATAACACTTGATTCAGATAGCAATGTTCACATGCCTCTTCGAGGGGGAAACCTCCAATCGAGCAACGCTCTGTTACAAAAATATCCAAGCTAGGGTTCTCATACCCTCGACTCCTATTTATACTAAAAATAAGCATCTAGAGGAAGATCCTTCTAGAAGCGGA
>JZKD02S1663059.1:102069-113439 GCA_000966675.3 Picea glauca
TAGGTCTTCTTACATCCGCCTAATTCTCTTTTATTGAAAGGTCTTATTAATATTGACCTTTATTACATCCGAATACATTAATCTACCCATGTGCGGGTTAGGACCTTAACACTCTTGTGCATTTCTGACTCTTTCTTTGACATCCATCTCGCAGGTGCTCACCGCGGCCAGGTGAATTGTTTTCATGCTTCTGCTAAGGGCATCCACCACCCTATTTTATTTTCCTTTAATGTGTTTGATTTCGAAATCAAACTCTCTAAGGAGGGCCATCCACATAGCTTGTCTAGCATTGAGCTTCGGTTGGTCAAACAAATATCACAATCCACAGTGATTTGTCATAAGTACAAATTTTCTTCCCAGGAGGTAATGCCTCCACATTTTCAAGGCATGCACTATGGCAGCCAACTCTAGATCATGGGTCACATAGTTGACTTTGTGCTCATTCAATTTTCGGGATTCATAGCAGACCACACTTCCTCCTTGCATGAGGAATCCTCTAAGACCTTCCTTAAAAGCATCTGTGCACATGAGGAAGTTGGCTTTGGGATCGACGATCTTCAACACAGGTACATGGGTCAGTAGATGTTTCAGGGTTTGAAATCTTTCTTCACATTTCTGTGTCCATATGAATTTTATCCCCTTCTTCTGGAGGGCAGTGATTGGAAAACCAATATTGGAGAATCCTTTTATAAATATCCTATAGTATCCTACTAATCCCATAAAGGATATAATATCCAAAACATCCTTTGGGGTAGGCCATTCCATGATAGACCTGATTTTGTCAGGGTCTACCACTACTCCTTCTTCGGGTAGAACATGGCCTAAGTAATGTATTTGCTTCTGGAAGAATTCACATTTGCTGAATTTGGCATAGAGCTGATGTTTTCTTAGCACTTGCAGCACAAACCTAATATGATATTAATGCTCTCCTCTATTCTTGGAGTAAATTAATATATCGTCAATAAAAACCAGCACAAATTTGTCTAGGAATTTGCTGAGTACATTGTTCATCAAGCACATGAAAGTGGCAAGGGCATTGGTTAATCCAAATGGAACTACCGGAAACTCATAGTGACCATACCTCATCCGGAAGGCAGTCTTATGGATGTCTTCACCCTTAATTCAGACTTGATGGTATCCCGACCTCAAGTCAATCTTTGAGAAAATAGATGCACCCCCCAATTGATCGAACATGTCATCGATCCTGGGCAAGGGGTACTTGTTCTTTATGGTTACCTTATTGAGTTGTCTATAATCTATACACAGTCTAAGGGTACCGTCCTTCTTTTTCACAAATAGGACTGGTGCTCCCCATGGAGACATGCTGGGCCAGATATAGCCCTTATCCATCATTTCTCTTAATTGCAATTTGAGTTCAACTAACTCGGGTGTGCTCATCCGGTAGGGTGTCCTAGACACCGACACCGCTCCCGGTGCAAGTTCTATCGAGAAGTCTATGTCTCTTCTCGGAGGTAGACCCGGTACCTCTTCCAGAAAGACATCTCTATATTCTCCCAAGGTAGGGTGGTCTTCGAGGCTTGGTTTGTCATCTTCAATAGTTTTCAACACCTGTATTGCATATAGGGGACATCCTTTTCGAAAATTCTTTCTCATTTGCAGAGCTGATATCTATCTCATCGACACAGGTTTTCGGATCCCTTGAAGCGTTATCCTTTTTCCTTCTTTACTTACACATTCTAAGGTTTTATGGTAACAGTCCAATCTGGCTTTATGGGCGGCTAGCTAGTCCATAACAATCAACATATCATACGATCCCAGGGGTAATATGTTAAGGGTTGCTTGAGTGGGGAATTCACCCAACATTAATTGGTAGGTTGGTATGACCTCTGCTACCCTTCTTTTGGTGCCAATGGATAACTGTACCAACCATGGCTTGGTAGGTTTTTGTGGCTATAGTTTACACTTATCAACAACCTTAGGGGCTATTTAACTCAAATTTGAACCAGGTTCAATCAAAATAGACACTAGATGGTTGGAAATCATACCTTCTATTTCCACCACTGAAGCTTGGTGGTCAGCTTTCTTATTGTCCAAGGCTGCATAAATTTGTGCAATACTCCTGGCCACATCATTGACGGTGGTAGCTTCCTAGATGTTGTAAATTCTCCAACTATTCTGTTTTCAGTGTGGACAATCTCTCAGTAGATGTTCTTCTCCGCAACCCCAACATTTTAAAGGTTCTCTCTTTGGGTTATCATTCTTTACTGGGGCAGATCCAGAAAGTTTATTTCTGCTCAAAGAGGGAAAGTTCTGCTGGTGTACACTTTGGGCTTGGAAGCTCATCCTCGAGTTATTTTTATAGTCCTTAAATCTCGGGGATTTAAACCCCTTTTTCTGGAATCCCGAATTATTCTTCGGTTTCCATCCTTTGTGAGGTTCTGTTCGATGCCCAAGCTGTTCATAACAATATCTTGCCTTTCATATAGTATCTTCTAGGGTCTTGGTTCGTCATATTCAATCCTGTTCTGATAGTCCTTAGGTAGTCCACTGATGAATCGTTGCACTTTTTCCTTTTCTGCTTTTATGTAGGGTACATACCTCAACAAATCGAGGAATTTGTTGACATATTCTTCTATAGTGAGTTTCCCTAGTTTGAGTTCATAAAACTCTTTAGTCTTCTCGTCGAAATATTTTTCCGACAAATACTTCTTCCGGAAGTATTTCTCAAATTGATCCCAAGACAAGTTCTCTTCGTGAACCCCTTTCAAATTCTTAAGGTATTCCCACCAAATGGAAGCCTTTTCGTTCAAGTTGAAGGTGGCCACTCGAGCCTTCAAATTTTCTGAAAAGTCATGGACTCTGAAATACTTATTTAGTCTAAGCAGCCAGGCCTCTGCTTCCTCTCCCTTCTTTATTTCACCGTCGAAGGAGGGTGGTTTGGCCTTTTTGAATTCTTCAAATTTATGACCCTTGGAAAGCTTTCGCTTCTTCTATTTTCTTCGGGAATAAGAACTAGTTCTGCTGCTAGAAGAGCCCTCTGAACCACTAGCTTCCTTCCCATAGGAATCGTCTGCCGCTTGTCATTTACCTCTGGGATGGACCTTTTTCAAGGTGCTCCTCTCAGTGTGTCCACTGATATGGCCATGTTTCTGTACCTCAGGTTCATGCTGCATTTGTCTTTGTAGGTCAGATAAACTCTGCGGTAAAACTGCGTTAATTTCTGTTTTCTTCTCTTGTTCTTTCATCATCCTCTCATTGTCAGCCTTGCAGCTTTGTAATTCGACCATGAGGCTCCTCATAGTCTCGGCTAGATTTGGAGGGGTCCCTACCGCCCTCCTTTTGTCAAATTCTTTGTCTCTATTGTGGGAGCCTTCCCCCACTTCGTGGTGAGTCACCATTCCATACGTTGATAATTTCCCGCGGTTGATATTCCACTTGTGTGCAAAAGGGAAAACGCTGGTTGTTAGTCAATGTTCATATTCATTTATAACCAGTACATATTTCATATTTTTCTCATGCACACACACAATAGGAGTTTTCATTCTTAACTTCGACCTTTTTAATTGAGAAGGTTAAGATAGGGGGTTAATCCTCTTAGGAGTGTTTCGAATGGAGCTCTTGTGCAACTCGTTCATGAGCCCAAGCAGGCCAAGTGTTGTAACCATGCTCTGATACCAATTTGTAACACACCCACTACGAAAATCAAATTTTTTTGGCCTTTTTCATCTTTTCTCTGATGAATAGAATTTCCCAAATTCCTACGGGACCTGATACAGACCCTGCCATCCCTTATCCGTACCCATATGATCGGCAGCTATGACCATAGGTCTTACCGGAGCGGTGCTCCCAGCTTTCGCAATTCAGAAAAATTGCGATGCATGTATTCCCTTGTTCATTTCGGGGTTTCATCCATTGGAATTTTGTGTCTAGTAAACATGAGGAAAACTGACCCTTGGAGATCCCAGGTACCGAAACGCCAAAACACCAAAACCAAGTGTGCTAGTCCATTTCGAGACTTCGCCTATTGGGATTTCACGATATGCGAGGACAGGAGGATTTCGCATCTGGGTCTCTTGGAAGCCGAAACTCTTAAGCATCATAACCTGTCCACGCTCTATCATTTCAAGATGTCGCAAGTCAGGATTTCGGGAGTCGTGAGGACAAGAGACTAGCCTCCAGATATCCTGGGTGCCGAAACACCGGAACATTAATTTCTAGTCACGCTATACTCATTTTGGGGTTTCATACTTCAGGATCTCACGATATGCGATGGCAAGAGGATCTTACCCTTAGGTATCCCAGATGCCGAAACATCGAACCACCGTATCTCATCTGCACTACTATCATTTTGGGGTTTCGTCCATCGGGTTTTCGTGATATGCGAGAATCATGAGGTCTCACACCTGGGTCTCCCGGGAGCCGAAACTCCAAAGAACCGAACTATGAGAATACACTATACTATTTCGAGATTTTGCAATTCGGGGTTTCGAGACTTGCGAGTACGCGAAGACCGACCCTTGGTTTTCTTGATTGCTGAAACACCAAAACACCAAGGCTTACCCATGCTAAACCTTTTCGGGATTACACCCATCAGGATTTTTGGACTGGCGAGTACAAGGGAATACACCCTTGAGTATTCCAATTTCTAAAATGCCAAAATATGGTAACATGTACTCGTATCGTCCTTTTGGGATTACACCCATCGGGATTTTGGGACTGGAGAGTACAAGGAAACTCGCACTTAGGTACCTCGGGTGCCAAAACTCTGAAATATCGAAGTCTAGGAATACCATTCTCTCTCGTGCAGGGTTTTTCAGACTTATGCCATCAAATCCTTCAGTAGATTCTTAGGTAAACTTTAAAAAGGGTGTCCCTGTGGGAAGATCTATCCAAGCCATTACTTGAGATAAAATAAGGGAAACAAATTTCTCGAGAACAGACTTGAAAATTTGTATTAGTTCAGTATATATATATACATATACATATAAACATAAGCCATACATGGTCTTCCCAAGAAAAGCATACAACCATCATTTCAGATCAAAACACTATGCAGACAATCTTATATTGAAACCATTCATAATTGCGTAGACTATGAGCATACATGTCAGCATATAAATTTCAAGATACAAGATATAAAACACTTATCAGAAAAACACCGGATTTGATGCAACTGCTGAGAGGGGTGCTCGTTTTCACCCAACCGTAGGCTCAACGATTCCGAATGGATTTACCACTAGCCACCCCCGAGCTAGACCACAATGCTTGAGACTCTCTGTCTCTGTTCTTCAGTGACCAAGAATGAAGGTTACTCTCCTCCTTCTCTGCTATCACCCACTCTGTGATTTGTTCTAGAGTTCTTCTGATCTTTTTCCTGTGATCCCCCCCCTCGGATCCCCTCCCACACCTTTTACCTGCCTTTTATTTCTCGACGAGGTTGCGTGTGGCACAAATTCCCCCGTGGTGGTCAGGTCTGAGGCCTCCACAGATGGGCAGTTCACCACCATCCCTCATTAACTCATGAGGAGCCTCTTCACCTACCATCCTGGTCAGTAATTCATTTCGGGGCCAACGAGTCGCTCTTGGTTCTCTAGGACAGTTAAGACCAAATACGGTTTGGTTCAGTGGAAGTTAATGCCACCATTCCAGGTGCCTTCCAACACCTTTCTTCAGCCATCGTGGTCTCTTTGTCAGCACATCCCCCTCTCAGCAGTTAAATATATATATATATATATATATATTCATAACATTATTTACATTCATGGACCTTTTTACTAAGGTCCATTCAAAATCACACATTCACATCTTTGAGTTTGCCACAATTCTTGGCCAACACAATTATTTTTATATAATGGGGGAAACAGGGTGTTATAGTACCAGACACAAAAAAGACAGTCTGCACAAGGAGGAAGAGGAGGCGTAAAGCATAAAGCAAAGGCTACCCTGTTGTTATAACCCTAATTTGCACCATACATG
Organism: Picea glauca; assembly: GCA_000966675.3. NCBI lineage: Eukaryota > Viridiplantae > Streptophyta > Pinopsida > Pinales > Pinaceae > Picea > Picea glauca. Next base: position 108,007 of record JZKD02S1663059.1, read on the forward strand.
CTTACCTGGCATCAAGCCATCTCAGATCCCTTCTTTTCCAAAACACTACTGAAAAACTCTTTAAAAAACCTCTCTTATAAGGGCCCATGCACCCTACTCCATTATTGCATGCATGTACACGCTAGCTGACCTAAAACAACCCACGTGTACCTACAAAAGCATGAAAAAAATAAAGTTGCCGACAGAACACACAACTTTAGGTGAGTTAACTGAATCTTCCGGCCATGCATGGCCAAGGGTTCGTCCAAATACCTACCTTATTCTAGCCTATAAAAGAAGGGTTAGGAGTCCCATTTGGAAGAGGAGAATAAGAGTAAAGAAACTTTACCCAATTGCACATTCCCATTGTCCTAAACATTTAGCCATCCTTGTGCAAAGAGAGATACAAAGCTAAGTAGTTGGAGGACATTTGAAGAGGAGCCCAAGATCAGGTTCGCAGAGCAATGGCCGGTCTCGACATTGTAAGTTGTTTCATTAAAGTTAATAATAAAGAAATTCTTTTCTCATCCCACTATATGAGTTCTTCATAGTTTAGCGAATATATGTTTGAATTTCTAACCCATTAATTTGTAGAACAAATGCATGTAGAGTTTGTTGCTTGTTTTGTACGCAGGACAGTCTTGAGAGGATAGCTTCCATCAAGTGATCAAGCGTGAATAAGGATCAACATCGAACGTCTAGAACAAGGTATGTTCGTTTAACCATGTATTTGCTTAAAAGAAATGGGGATTAGGTCTGGGACGAAGGTAGAAAGTAAGATTCTTTCGGTCTTATCTGCATGCATAATATAACCCTAAATGCTAGTCTGTAGGGGGATTTCCCACCACAACAGAATTGGTGACCATACTGGGGAAGTCTCTAGGGTTCCTGGGAATATTTTTGGGTATTTTTAAAAGACTGGTTTTCTTTCATGTTCTTTGAAGTTTCTGCAAAGTCTGAGCTGAAAGATTCTGGTCTTCCATACCAGCTATCTCTATTTCTTTGCTCGACTGTAATTTTTTTTCGAGACCCATATAGGTACACGCGGCCTACATAAGGTCTGCATGCATGTACCCGCGCCCTACTTTCTCACAGCCCGTGTGTAAACGCTAGCTGAAGAAGTAACTGTAGCGTGTATGATTCCAGAAAATTTTTGAGGCAGTCATCCTCTTCCCTGTCAGAATCAATCATTCTCAGGGGTTTTCTAGAACTCTTTCTATTATTGGTTGTTTGCAGTCTATAGCTTAGGGTTCATCTCAGATTGGTTTGTTTTACGAATTTTTTCCTTACTTTTTTTTTTTTTTTTTTTTTAAAGAAAGTGTCCAAGCCTTCAAGAGATCTTGGTTCTCAATATCAATGGTCTCTTCCTGGTTTGGATTTTCTGTTTTTATTTGTTTCATAGTTTTAGAGATACACGTGGCTTGTATAAGGTCAGCACGCGTGTACACGCCCTTTGGCTCTACACAGCTCGCGTGCACACACTTGCTGTTGAATTATCAGTAGTGTGATTGTGCATGATACTTTTTGTTGAGGGTGAGGCAGTCATCCTTTCCCTTGACCAGAGTTATACCTCTCATGTTTTTGAATCTCTATCCTAACAGTCAATAGCTTAGGTTTGATCTCAGCCATAGCTTTCTTTTTCCATTTAAAAGTTTTCATCAGAATTTTCTTTAGGGTTTTTAGACAAGTGTGAGAGTCCTTTTTAAAGTTGTTAGTGTGTGATTTCTTGAAGTGATTCTTTGCGATTTGCGATTAGACCAGAAGTTTTTCCTTGTTTTTTGACTTGTTGATATTTTTTCTTTTTGCTTTGTGAGCATTCAAATAAAAAAAAAATCTTTCATTTTCTTGTTTGGTTGAAAAGTGTTGTTTTGCATTAGTAACTAGGGAAGTCTTTGCTTTATAAGTTCTTGACAGTTTGCTTAGATCGTAAGTAGTTAGTAGTTGAGTGAAATCTTGCTTTGAGTTCTTTGTTCAAAAGATCTTAGAAATTTAAAAAAAAGAAAGAAAGAAAGAAAGTTTTTTGAAAAGTTGTTGAAAATTTGCGTTAAGTGAAGGTTTTTGTTTCCAACTTTTTGTTCATTTTTACTTTCGTCTTTCAAACATCACTAGTTTCACTTTCATACCCTTTGAAATAAGACAACCATAAATTTAATGCTAAATCTAAAATTCATTAGACTTTTATGTTTGTAGGGTTAACCAACTAGTTCAGGATTAGGGCCTTGGATTAGGTTGGAGAGAAAACTCTTCGAGGCCATTAAAATCAAACATTGGAGTCTGAGTTAGGGAGTGTCCAAGTCCAGTATCGTGAAAGTTATCTGGGACCCCCCTCTAACACAGGGGATAAACACGAGGTCACGTGCGGAAAGGTAGTGGAGACAAGCCCTCCAAAGTTGGACCAATCGTAGTGGACAACACATATAGAGGGCTTGTCTTAGGATTTCGTTGATTGCATTTGCCACGGAGCTTCGTGGGTCTTGAATCCGTTTGAGGTCCTCAATTTTATTCCGGACCACTTGCTCTCGATACCCTTGATAGGTTTTGGGCTCGATACCCTGCTCATTGTGTTCTACCCGACTTTCGACTGTACCCACCTGGTGACTGTTCACGCGCTGGCAACCTAGTTGCCTATATTTTTTAGGGACATACACAGGTGACTGCGGGGGTATACCACAATACCTAGGACAAACATTGGACCAGGCTTTGCAAAGTATAACCAGAGGGTGCTTCCATGTTCAACTTTCACTTGTACCGGTAAGTTTCTCTAGTGTTGGTTGTTGTAACTGTTCTTCCAATTAATTTAGTGTTTTCCTATCTTATCTTATAGGGAATTTTTTAGTGTGTGTTGTTTTTGAACGATTAGAACGCCTTAGAGTGTCTTTGATCTTCTCACATAGTGGAGGATCATGAGCTCTGCCGATCACGAAGGCTTCTTGGCCTGCCACCGGTTACATTGGAGCCACCCCCACCACCACTAAGGCAAAAGATACACCATCAAGGGTCTTTTGAAGCGACCGGGTCAAAGGAAATTGTGCCTGACCAACATGCAGAGGAATTGACCATTTTAGACCTTGGAGCGAAAGCTTCTGGTCTAGTTGAAACCTTCATCACTGATCTTATAGCACCCACCATCGTACCGGTTCATCCTTACAAGTGCCATATAGTGTCACATGCAGCAATGGAAACAAATGCTGTTACTCCTTCTGGGAATTATTCAATTCCCACTACGATTGTCACCACAGGAGAGTTTCCACCTCCTAACCCACCATCACCGGTCTGAGCCACCATGGTCTTGACTGCCTCTACATCGCAGAGTGGTCCGATCCCATCTCTGATGACGGCCACAACCCCTTTCACACCAAGTGCGACAGGCCCTCCGTTCTCATACGGGATGCCTAGTTCAGGTACAAGTCCTGTACTTTCCTACTCCACTTTACAGACTTTAGGTCTGGGGGAAGGGAACTCTACTACTCCTCTGCAAGGCCACATTGGGGGCACTTCCGCTCCCTTTAACACTTTCCCTTACGAAGGAGGTCATATACCTCCTTCGTCCCATTCGCTTAATGGCACACACCAGCCATCCGCCAGGCTGCCTACACACCATAGTTTATTTGGAGTAGGAAGTCAAGGACCACCTTCGCATAATATGCTGGTAGGTTCGACACTATTTTATTTGTTCGTTGCATTTGGTAACAACGCCTTCTCATTCGTTGCTTTCCTGACTGGGGGCAATCCCGGTTTCAGACAACCTATTCATATGTAGGGTACTATTCCTGCACAGGGGGCACACCCAGGAACTTCTTCTGCATCAGGGCCTTGGAATTCTTGGCAGGGATCCATTCCCTCGTCAGGAATTCTGATCTGGGGTAATTATTTTCAAAATCAATGGAACCCCGGAAAAAGTACTATGCCTATCCCCACGGGACCGACATGGGGCAACCCTTCCCAAAGTCCTTCGAATGTAATGCATGCCCAACCATCTATGTCCTATTTTGGAAATTAGCCGATGATGTCTCCTCACATGAAAAATCCATACGCTGGCCATGGCCATGGTTTTTATCAGAACCTAGGCCAATAGCTGAAATTTTCCTGGCAACCTGGTGCCAATCAAAATCTAGGTCCCTTTTTCCCTGGTTACCACCAACAACCCAAACTTCGTTTCCTGGCAACCTTGCATTTTCCAGACTTGACACAGTTGTTGAATGACCCTATTTGTCATGATCCACATTGGCCTCCTATGCCGACGAAGTTGCCTTCGAACATCCCAAAGTTCAAAGCCAATCCTAACGAAGATCCAGGAGATTATGTGAATACCTTCCATCTTTGGTGCTCATCTAACTCGTTGAAAGATGACTCCGTATAATTGTGATTGTTTCAATGTACTCTCATTGGGAGTGCCACAAAATGGTACATTGAGCTCGATCGCTCAAGATACTCTTCTTTCAACGAACTGACGATGGATTTCCTAAACCATTTCCAGTTACCTATGAGATACGACGCTGGCACCGAATTGCTGGCCAATTTATTACAAACAAAAGAAGACCTTATCTCTGATCACATCCAAGAATGGAGACTCTGAAAGAGTTTAATAAAGGTACCAATCCCACCAACATTCCTACTCGAGTGGTTCCTTAAGTATTTGTTCCCATAGTTTTCCAAAGACGTCGCGACGTTGGGAGTATTTTTCGAAAAAGATGCCATCATGAGAGTTCATAAACTTGAGATAATATATTCTGAGTTCAGTTTATTATATGAGATCTTTCCATATGCGCCACGCTCAATACTTGATAAAACCAGACAAAGAGCTGGACCACATGCTGATGGTATTGTTGGTTCAACATAAACAAAGCCCGCTGAGCAATTGACGAAGCAGTTGCAACAATTGTCTATACAACACACAATGACCAGCCAAACTACTACTTTGGCTTCTTGATCCAGGTGGATATCGGTGGCCACCCACCTTTTCCAAATGGCTCAAAACAGTTTTCTGGCAATTTTGGCAATTTACTATTTTTAGCATGTTTTAACTTCCGGGGCCATTTTGAGGGTCCAAATGAAGGTTTTTAGATATATAGGTTCTCAATTATAGCCAAAGGCATGATTTATCCTCCAAAATTAATCTCCTCGATGATACCTTTCCAACAAGCTATCACACGCCTAAAACATAGATCGTATGCAAAAGTTACGACCCCGAGAAGTTGATGTACTCACTTACCCAAACGGGGCCCACATGACTTTTGGCCCTTCATCTCCTAGGGTTAGGTTTTTGGATGTCTAGGACTTTTGGCATTCCCATTTATTGTAAAAAGGCCTTCAGAGCCTCATTGTAATCATATTATTGTAAATGCGAGTAGCTGTCACATCTCTTCTCAGAGATAAGCTGCCACCATTCTAGCGAGTCTTTCACTCTGTATTTTTACAGTCTCTGTACATTTCTTTCATTAATAGAAATCGTGT
>JZKD02S1663059.1:130385-142667 GCA_000966675.3 Picea glauca
CTGTCAGCTCTGGCCACCAAGCCAAGGCAGTGTCCTCTTCGTCAGACCTTGTAGTAAAAAAGAAATAAAAGAAAGATAAGGAAAAAAGGGGCTTGGAAAAAATGCATCCATGACGAGTACAGCTCGCCTCCTACAACGACACCCACAGACAACACCAGCCCTTGGTCTTACTATGACTGGACATCCCTAAAACCATATCATCTCATTACACATGGCTTGAATGATCCTTTGAGGAAACTTTCCATCCCCTGTGGGTATTATCCCAATAGGTTGTCTTGTTGGTTTCCTTAGCTTTGTATAGTAGATTTGTGTAATGTCTTTGAGCTCTTAGATGATGTGTTAGGGACTTCATGCATATTTTTGATAACTTTAATGATGAGATATGATTTACATTGCTATGATGTCCAGGACTGATGAGCCCATGGAGGGCGTAGTCTTTGATGTGCAGGACCATGCCCGATGGACAGGTACCAGAGGATCGGTGCACATGGGGAGATGATTAGCTCGGACCTCCATGGGGTTGAAGAGCCCGTCAGATGGTTGCTGGGATGACAGAGGCAGGACAGAGTTGTGACGAGCCCTTGCAGAGAGAAGAAGAAGGACACCCTCATCAGGACGTTTTTGGCAGAGATTTGACCCATGGGGATCAGCCCCTTGCAGATGGGACGATGGTCTTGGTGACCAGGACGCCACCCAGGGCAGGCTGGACGATTTCTGGAGCATGTGGCAACGTGCTAGGCTTGTTTGGCACGTGTGACAGGTTGCAGGAGCCCCAGAGGGGCCAACGTTTTACTCCTTGGATGCTGATCATGCCCAAAAAGGGCCAACGTCTCCCTTCTAGGGGCCCGACGTCTCCATTTTTAGCTTTAATTTGACATTTTTAGCATTCTAAGTGACAATTAATGAAATATTGTAAAGTCATCCTTGTCGGCTGTTTTGAATGACCTATTTTGTAATTTAAGGTCATAAGGATGATATAAATTGAGGATGTTTTACCCTCATTTGAAGAGAACATAACTTACTCTCTTGTGAGAGACTTGCTCTTAGCTCTTGTCTTGGTTATTTTTGGTCTTTTGGAGTGAGGAACTACACTTGGAGGATTATCTTTGGCATGTGCATGGTGATTTTTATCATTGGAAGGTGTTACAACTAGGGTTTGATTATGCTCTTCATGAATTTGTAAGTACATTTTGCATGCAAAACTTCTTTATTGAATGGTTGTAGGTAGAATTGCTTACTTGTATTGTTACATTGTTATTATTTGCTTAATCACTAAAACCATAGGGAGCCAACACACAAGTAGGTTGTGGCTTCATGTCCCCATGGTAAAATCTTGATATCCATTGATTAGAGAAGGTTTAGCCTAGCCATAGATACACTATCCATCCTCTTTTCTTGAGTTAGCTTTGAACATAAATTGAAGAAAGAAGGCGTCCTAGGCCTAATTTATTTTACACCTAGGGTTTGCTTCTAGGGTTTGAAAAGCCTTGTCCCCAAGCAACACTTTTCAGCCATAGATTTTTGTTTATTAGCTAGCCATTTTTCCAAAGAGTCTTGAGGAAAGAGGGAGGAGCATGAGGCCTAGCTTTAGCTACATCGAAATGAGCCTCCTCCCCTTAGGGTTTTGATTTGGTGGCCCTGTCATTGCAGCACCATTAAACCTAACCCTCTTGTCCTTAGGTTTAAATCCCTCCAAGCCATTAGTCTTGCTCCATTTGACTCCATTAACTCAAGGCACTAGTCTAGAAGTACAACGTTGAGCTTTTTGTGCTTAAACAACTCTTTCAAACTCTTTTTATTTGAAACCCTAACTAACCCTAGAAGATGATGACGTCTTGCCTCTTTTAAACTTGTGCTTGGACCAAAAGTTGTGGCTGACTCATCTCTTTGTAGCCATAGAGGTTTCAAGTATTTTCATTGGTTGATTTGTCAAAATGTCCACCTCTTTGACTAGCTAACCCTAACCCTAAAAACAACAACAATATAGGTGACGTCAAGCTTATTTAAACCCTTGTTTGGCATAAAACGTTTTGACATTTGTCACCTTGTTTAATAGACTTTGAGTTGTTGATTATTCTCACAAGCTTAGTTGACAAAACATCCTTCTCATTGTATTCAAATTTGACCTAATACTAGGGCTGACGTCACCCTATTTCTGCAATAGTGACGCAGCAACAATATTTATATATGAACAGATTTATGATATTTACTGCAATGTGATATAATAAAGTTGAATTTGTACATTGAATGCAAGTATCAGTTTGTACTTATTGAAGAAGTGTTATAAGCCTTTATCTTTGTCTAGCAATCATTGACTTCGTCAATAATTACATTTCATCATTGGTCATATATATTCAAGATAGTCATAAATATTTGAAGTACTAACCATTGCAGCACATCTTCTAGCTTTATTTGTCTTGTCTCGCAAACATGTGTCATTCGGTGGAAGTTTTTCTCCTTGACTATCATATTGGCAGTAATCTATGAAGGGAAGCCTATCCTTAACCTTTGAAGCTTTTAAACCTTGATCCTTCTCCTTCAGACCCCTAGATTACTAGGGACGTCTCCCTTGGGATTAGCCGCCCTAAATAGAAAGAGCTCCCCATCGAGGTGACAGTGAGTGGGGAAGCTCCTGTTACGCCAGTTTGAAGCCTTGACTCAAGCTACCTAAACCCTTCCTACAAACTGTGCGATAACAGTCCACATGTAGCAAGGTGACACCTAATTCATTAAAAAATTGGCACACTTTCACTCATTCACACACAAAAGTCACTTATCACTCACTTAGTTTTCTTCTCGAAAACATGGAGGTCAAAGTAAGTTTCCTTCAAAGGGATTCCAAAACACCCCACCCTTTTCTTGACGAAACTATCCACTCCCATTTAATTTCAACGAGGTTGGTTCACACCCCCAACCTCTCAAACAACCACATCTAATTTTTTTCTAAAAACTCACTAAGTTTTTCTTCCACATGAGGTTCCAAAAGAAATTTTTTAGTCTAGGTAGGATTTCGGGGGTAGGCATCCAAATAACTCCCCATTATCTGGTTCTCACATTGTCAAAACAATAGAAGTTGTCAAATAGGGAACTGAAAATCCTCCAAGTCAAGTGTTCCTAACACCATAAGGAAGAGAGATGCCCATGAAAGGTTGAAGGCCGAGGTCCGGTTGTTCTGTGCGTCCCCCCTTGAGGCACCCACCTCTTGGATGGGATCCAGCCCGTGACCCATTTCTTAGGCCGAAAATCTAAATGTCGCACTTTGACCGAGGTACGTAGTGACCAAATTTTAGGACATCTACCTAGGTGGAAATTATGGGCTGCAATTGCACCTTGATCAAATTTTGTGTGGCTATTGGGAAATATCACCATCTCTTTCAGGATATGGCCCCTTTACCCCTCATTATAACTGATTATTTCATCCTTCACTAGTTTCTCTTTCGGTGACTTCAGACCCCACTGTTGAGTACTATTGGAAGGTCCAGTGCTATTTGAGAGGAAGGACGTTATGTATTTTAGGACATGAGAATTTTTTTTCTTTGATCCCCACGCGGAAAAAACCCACTTATCCACATATATGCTTCTTTTTCAAAACACTTTATGTATGATGCACTTCTGATTACATTTTGATCTAGATATATATATTGTGTAAAGTTCAAAATTTGCAACAAAGGCTCTTGTTTGTTTTCTCTCATCACATTTTTCACACATCCACTCAGCTAGTCGGACATCATAGGGGACCCACAGAACCCTCATCGTTCCAGATTCTTACTAATCCTCCATCCTATTTTAGGGGGAGTTCCTAGTCTTTCCAACTCATCGACACCTCCTTCACACACTCCTGTGAGTGCCACTATCTTAGGATTGGCTTTGCTTGGTTCCACATTACTTGGTTCCACTTCTGAAGTCCCTCCATCCACTCACTCTCCTTTACACAGAAGCGGGGGGACAACTTCCTCTCAAGGGGGAAGTACCAACCCACCTAGCCCCCCTCAAGGGTCAGGTTCACAAAACACTCACACCATGGCTGGAGCTAATCCTCGCCTCCCACTATAGATGCCATATTTGGCCTCTCTTAACATACCAAATCTAAGAAAACTAACAAATGATCCTATATTGCATGACCCCACATGGCCTGCAATGCCTACCAAACTACCTTCAGACATCCCCAAATTTGAAGGAAAGGCAGGAGATGACCCTGCCAACCATGTCATGACCTTCCACCTATGGTGCTCTTCCAACAACATTATGGATGATTCCATCAGACTACGATTATTTCAACACACACTCACTGGCCCATCAACCAAATGGTATGTAGACAAAAAATCGGGGTTCCATGTGACTTTCGAGTCCTCGGCCAAAGCATTTTTGACATTCTTCCAATTACCAATCCGCCACGACAATGGACTTGAACTACTCTCTAATTTCAAAAAAACCTCAGCCACACATATCGCTGATCACATTCACGAGTGGCGTAGATGACGTAGTTTATGCAAAGCTGAAACCACCAAATAACAGTGTCTTGACTAGTTTATCATATCACTTGTCTCTCTCCTCGATAAATATGTAGCTTCCACCTTCCCTCAATATGAAGAAGAAGCCATTAGTAAGGCTCAACAATATGACCTCATCTATTCACAATTAGGGTACTTATACATGGTACTTCTTGATCTCCCCAAACCCATGCCATTCGGTCAAGACAAACCCGAGATGTCTCATTCAATAGACGGATTGATCGGTAATACCACACACCACAGTCCTCAACCCCAACCACCACCAATGTATGGCACACCTCAATATCCACCGGCATATGGGGGAACCTCTTATTACCCCCCCACCCCCTTATCAACAACCATACCCTATTGCTATTCCTCCACCCATCAGTGGACCACCGTCGACACCCCCACTACACCCACCTATCCAAACAAGTTCTGGTACCCCCTCTACCTCAGCTTATACTATGAGTACTAGCGAAAGCGCCACGCCTTCCTACATACCTTACGGATCACAACCCCCACAGAATCTGTACTTTCCATTTCCTGGTCCTCCACAACCCATGTCACCCCCACACCCTCATGCTGGGATGAATTTTGTTCAACCCTCTCTCATGCAGCCATATCAAAATTTTGAATAGATGAATACGGAAAATCCGACCCATCCTTCGAATAATGCCAAAAATAAAGGAAGAAACATGAAAAATAACAACCCAGGCCAAGGCGGGAATCAACCCCAACAAAGCCAACCTACTGGGGGCAACCAAAATCAAGGGAATCAGAGCCCCCAGGGGGGAAATAACAACAGGCATCAAGGGAGAAATAACAATACTATTAAAACCACCTTCCCTTGTGCCCTTTGTGGTGAGTTCGATCATTATACTCATCATTGCCCCCAAATCGTTGATTTTAAATGACTGAAAGACTCATGCAGTCTACCACACCCTCCAACACTGCCTGCCCCTCAGTAGGCCCCACAACAATACGTGCAACAACCCCCCCCCAGTCGTACTGCAGAATCCCATTCCGCACCAGGGTGTGATAAACACCCAACAAGACACACAACCTACCCCACCACAGTTGGGACAATACCTCAATCCAAACAATCCCACAGATCATACCATCCTCCTCACTAGTGAGGAATAAATCCTTCTACAAACACGTAATCGACAATATCGTACACCCACCGAATCTCCTCCGACGCCCCCAGAAACAAACCCAACACCAACGGGACCCCTGTTGGTACTCCCTCACCCTCCTGCCGAAACACCTCTTCGCATCTCTCGTATCCCATTGCACAGGAAAGTCCACAACCCCCAGGCTTAGGGAAGCTCATAATTATAATTTGGTTGATGACTTAGCACAATCCCTGACTACCATGTCAGTCTTAGAGGTCCTTCAAACCCTTCCCACTCAACGGAAATCATTACTTTCTACCTTGGGGGAAGTTGAACCCATGGATACCCAACTCATCACATTTGATCTCAACAATGGAGAACCTCACCTTCCAGCTCTGATCTCTTTTCAAATCCCAGTAAAAATTTGGAACATTACAGTTCATCAATGCATCATCGATGAAGGTGCCTCTACATGCATTATGTCCAAATCTGTATGGAAGAAAAATGGTTCCCCCGAACTCATACCATCTTCCATTACCTTACGAGCTTATGATGGACGACCATCGTCTCCTAAAGGGCTCTTCCAAAATGTCCTCGTAGAACTTGGGGGAAAAACCATTCTCATTGACATAGAAGTTATCGATGCCCCGGTGGATTATAATATCCTGTTCGGTCATAGCTACATGTACACTATGAAGGCAATTGCCTATTCCGTCTTTCAAATGATGATGTTCCCCCATAATGAGAAGATCATTACCATTGACCAAGTCTCACATTACGAGCCTAACCCTTCTTCCAACATTGATAACATTATTCCTCTCATCCACACGTGTCATGACGCATACCCACTCATCGAAATGGGTCCCGGGATTTTCAAAGACCCATCATTGTTAGGAACTTACCATGGTGCACCACCGCTCCTTCATTCTTCCAATCAAGTATGTGTCGTATCATCCAATGAAACTGACATAGAGGATACCCTTCCTCCTAGGGAGGCTTCTATCATATCTGACGTCCCACTAGTCGCAGAGCTCCCCCCTCACGAGCCTTCTGTGAACTTTTTGACTCCACCAGTCCACGATTTCACCTCTCCCCAAGGCCATATCCCAATTTGGGAGACAGTTCCCCAATCCATTACTCAAATCCCCTTCTTTTACCCTCCACCAGGAGTACAAGCTTTCCAAGTAGCCGCAATGCTTACCCTCCCTAATATGGTGTTAGAAATTCCTTTTTGGTATTTAAATCCACCAGAGATGGTCCCTCAACCATCCCTTCCCCCCCAAATGGAAGGAATCCCAATGACAATTCCCATCCTCACTCCCACCATACCCTCTACACCCCCACTCACTACCCTCCCTGCCACAGCTGGGGGCAGGCGAAAGAAGAAGGAGCCCACAACTCCACTTCCCCTATTCATCCAACTTCCTTGTGCACTATGTGAGAAAGATGGACACCAAACCAACAACTTCCCATCTCTACTCGAGTTATGGAACCTGATTCCACTCAATCAAACACTATCAACACTTGCCACTGTAGCAAGTACTACCACCACTGCCCCTCACTCAAGTAGTAAAGGGCTATGAACCAAATTCACTTGCGCTATATGTTTAGAATATGGCCATTATACACACCATTGCCCAACACTGCCATGCTTCTGGAAGACATTAGCCTCAGTACGCCAAAGCTTCTAGAATGAACCCAACCCAGCTACATCATCCCTACCAAGAATCATTGACATCCATTATGTCACAACTTAAGTTAGTGAACGTATGAGATGCCCTTGCTCTCTCTGTGAATCCTTAGATCATTTTACATATCAATGTCCTATGATCATTGAATACAGGCAACGCTAATTGACCCTGATTCAAACCCCTACATAATCGATAGTTGACCTTACCTCATCACTAGAGATTCTTCATATCATTTCTCCTGAACTCGAGGCACTCCCGACACCTCCATGGTTCTTGGATGACTTATCCGAGGATTCACCCCCTAACCCCTCCAATTCTCCCATTCATTTCCCTACGGAAATTTTACATCCAACTACCACTGGTACTCCTCAGTACTTCGATATTTGGTTTATGTTGAGCGAACCATCACAATCTCATTGCGTCGTTCCCCCTTCTTCTTCATCACCAGGGGACAACCACACGATGATAGTCACTGATATCACTTTTCACGACCCCTTGTATTCCTGCCAATTCCACTGTGACGAGGACATACTTGAAGAGTTAAAACACCCCTGACTACCCATGGGATGCGCTACACCACCAAGCGCTCTTCTTTCCACAGAAAGCCTCCACGCCTCCTAACCAACACCCCATATATGCGGTCAAAACCAAGGATTTTATCCCATCAGGGCATATTGACTGGTTCAACAACCCCATCCCTGTCCCTGATGCTTTTGAAGAAGGCAACATGGCCAACATTTCCCCGACCATCAAAATCAATATTTCCATAAAAAATGGAGTTGTCGAGGAAATCACCATTGGCACCGCTTGCACTCCTAGAGAAGTCACAGCCTATAAATCCCTCTTCCAAGAATATCGGTATATTTGTACCTGGTCATACACAGAAATGCCTGGCCTTGATCCCTCTATCGTTGAACATCGCATCAACACATGGTCGGACATTACACCGATTCATCAAAAACAACGACCGCTACATCCATCCAAAGCAGCGGCCATCAAAGCCGATATTGACAAATTACGCGTGGCTGGGTTCATCTACCCCATCGCCTATACATCATGGGTTTCCAACTCTGTACCTGTTAACAAAAAATAGGGCACTATCCGCATCTGCACGGACTTTCACGATCTCAATCACGCATGTACCAAAGACAACTTTCCAACACCTTTCATCAATCAAACCATCGATGATCGTGCTGGCCACGAGGCTCTATCCTTCATGGACAGTTTCTTTGGTTATAATCAAATCCAAATCCACCCAGCCGATCAATACAAAACCACATTCACTACCCCTTGGGGTACTTTTTCATATCGTGTCATGCCTTTTGGATTAAAGAATGCTGGTGCAACTTTCCAATGGGCTATGACATACATTTTTCATGATCTATCTCATATCATCATCGCATACTTGGATGACCTCACAGCTCGATCCAAGAAACACACCCAACATCTCTATGATTTACTGATCATATTTCAACAGTGTCGTCAGTACAACATCCACTTGAACCCCCTCAAGTGCGTGTTCAACGTCACTGTAGGGCCCCTCCTCGGATTCATCATTTCCCAAAGCGGTATTACCGTGGACCCTCTCAAAGTCCAAGCCATCACAGAAATTCCACCTCCCCAGAATTTACCTCAACTCCAGAGCCTACAAGGAAAAGATAACTTTCTACGGTGATTTGTCCCAGACTACGCCACTCGAGCACACGGTTTCCTTTGCTTGCTACGTCACGACATCCCATTTCACTGGGATGAACATGCCCAAAAAGAATTTTACGATCTTAAAACGATGCTATCTAATGCCCCTTTGATTAGTTCACCCGACTATAATCGCGACTATATCCTCTACATATCAGCATCAACTGTCTCAGTAGCAGGAGTTCTCGTTCAAATCGGTGATGACGATCGTGAGCATTTCATTTAATACATTATTAAAAACCTCTCAGTGCCACCCTTGAAGTATAAACATGAAGAGAAACTATCCCTTGTAGTCGTCCTCGCAGTCCAAAAACTGCACCATTACATTCTTCTTTGGACGACTAAGGTTGTTGCAGATTCCAACCCTATGCAATACTTTCTCAGTCGTCGGAAAATTAATGGCAAATTTTCCTGATGGATCATTATCCTTCAGGAGTACGATCTTGAATTATCAACCCCCAAGAGAAAGAAAGCTCTCGTCCTTGCCGAACTTGTCATGGCCTTCCCCTCTGATACTACTAGTGCCCCCATCAATACCGAATTCCCCGACGAACATCTCTTTTACATCACTTCGAATGACCCTTGGTACGACGACCTCCTCATCTACCTCCGAGCCCAAAAGTTCGGTAACCACCTCTCATGAGATGATCGTCATCAGATTCGCCACCAGGCCCCCTGCTATCTCCTCATCGGAGATATCTTATATCGGTGAGGGGTCGACACGATACTTTGTCGATGCTTGACTATTGACGAGGCCGATAGAGTCTTGAACGACTGCCATAGTGACGCATGTGGGGGCCATCCTTTGGGAATGTCCACTGCTCAGAAAATCATCCGAGCAGGTTATTTTTGGCCTACATTGTTTCATGATTGCATTCATGCCGTGAAACAATGCGAGAAATGTCAGCTGTACGCCAACAAAGCACGAGCACCACCTACTCTTCTTCACCCAGTCATTACTACTAGCCCCTTTTGTAATTGGGGCATCGACTTCATGACTTGTAATCCCCCATCTAGAAATGGCCACAAATACATTGTTGTCACAGTCGATTACTTCAAAAAATGGGCTGAAGCTATGCCCACCTTCAACAACACCGCCGACATTGCAACGCGTTTTTTCTTTAAACACTTCATATCCCACTTTGGAGTACCACTTCAACTAGTTCCCGATCATGGGAAACACTTCGAGAATGAGATTTTCGTCGAACTATCATCTCGGTTAGGATTCTCCCATGAGTTTGCCTCACCATATTACCCTCAGTCTAATAGACAGGTCAAAGCAGTTAACAAGGTCCTCAAGACCATGTTACAATGCACAATTAATAAACATAAGACCAATTTGCATCATATGTTATTTTTCATGCTATAGGCTTACCGTACAGCCGTGAAAATGACCACTAGTTTCACACCATTTCATCTAGTCCATGGGGTTGAGGCTACTCTTCCCATCGAGTGCGAAATTCCCACCTTATGCACCGCAATTGAGCTATTACCCGACACTTCTCCAATGGAGCAACGCTTGCTGACCTTAGAGTCTCTGGATGAAGATCATTGATCTTCATTACAGAACAATGAGGCAGCCAGAAAATGGTCAAAGGCCACCTTTGATCACCATGTCAACCTTCGCTCATTTCACGAAGGTGACCTCGTCCTTGCTTACGATATCGTTCATGATACCCTTGGTCATGGAAAATTTGAGTCACTCTAGCATGGCCCCTACATTATACAACATTGCCTCACCAAAGGCGCATACATCCTGGCCTCTCCTGAAGGCCTCTCTCTCGAAGAACCCATCAACAGGTTATACTTAAAGAAATTTTATGCCTAAGCGTAGCCATTCTACTTTAGGTTATTTCTTTTATAGTGTTTTTAATCTTTTTTCCATCCCTCCCGTATAAACTATCATTTGTGCTATTGACAAATGCTTCCTCCACCGACCTACCACATCAGTTACGTCGATGATATCAGCCGTTGGACACAAGATCTCGCTTCGAAAGCTTGGGCCCTCTATACCCCCTCACATGAAATACTCCACTCTAGCGGCATATGTTTGGGTTCAACAACCAACAACCAATATGAATACACTGCCTTCATTGGCCTCCTCGCCGATGCCCAACATCATCATATTCATCACCTTAGTGTCTTTCTCAACTCTCAACTAGTCATTCTCCATCTCAATAATGTGTACCGCATCCGCGATCCTTGCCTCTTTTGCAAATACCTGCAAGTTAGACTTTTATCTCGACATTTTGATTTCATTACATTTACACATATTCCAAGACAATTGAATCAAATTACAGATAACTTAGCTAACATGGTGTTAGATTGGCATATATCACATCAAGATACCTCTACACATACATAAAACTATCAAAACCTGTCACAGCATATGTAGATTAGACATCATCAAACACATTAACAAAACACATGTAAACATCACATAGACCCCAAAATGTATACTCATATATATATAAATCGATCCATAGTTCCATCAAAATTTTTACATACAAATATACAAATATTCGCAGGCCAGTGAAGCACCTCAGAACAAAATTGGTGCCACTACACCAGAATGGGCTCACCAACCTATATACAAAATACAAAAATAGATAGAGTGACACTCATGGTGCCTCTAGAGCACCACCTCCTGCCCCTCCCTCAGGCGGTGGTCCCCCACCCACTACTGGTCCCTCCAGACTGGGAGGTAACCGTCCGGTCATAACAACACCTGTTACTGCTGCTCACCGCACCACAACCCACCACGGTGGCAGAACTCCCACACACTGCTCCATAATTACCTCATCCTGGATGCATGACCACATGCCCTCAGGAACACCCTGTAGAACCACCTCAAGGTGGCAGTGAATATCCTCAAAGTCTGATCCGACATTCGCCGAAGGAGCATGCGATGGATCGACACCTGGGTCATCAAATCAACATCTTCTCGCTACTCTCTCATCATTAGCTGGTCTCGCCCCAGCGTCCTCACACTGACGTCTCTCTCCAGCCCACGGCCCTCCTTGCTGCGGTCTCCCCGGCTCCTGGTGAGCCGATGCTCTCAGTAGCTCAACCTCGCGCCCGTGAGGTTCCACATCTATACATACAAACAAACACACGATAGCATCAACATCTATACAAAATACACACGTCATGCTATCTAAAAAAATAATACATATCTGTAAGGTAGCTAGAGAGGTAGTGGGGGGGGCCAGAGGGCCCATAGTGATAATAGTGGAGGTCATTCAATGTAAGGTGGACTAGGTCCACTATATTATTAAATAAGGCCCA
>JZKD02S1663070.1:0-12062 GCA_000966675.3 Picea glauca
TTTTTAATGGTTGGCTGGCCCAACTGAGTGGCACTAAATAATTCTCGAATCCGTCGCAATCTTCTCGAAGACAATGATGTGAACTGTATATTACATATTTGTTTTCCTTATTTTCGTTCTTACGATCGATTTTGTCGGGAGGATAATCTATTAGATAATTTTTAATATTTCCAGATAATTTCTTATCTAATTGTTTTGCAATTTTCTAATATTTGAATTGCAATATTAACAAAATAATTTTCTATTATTTGAATTACAGTTTTAAATGTATAGATGGATTTAATGTTATGAAAAATATATAATCCAACCTTGAATACACAGATAATCCGTTCTGAAAAATTTCTAAATCACTCTGACTGAGCAATTTTGGCAAATGATATCAACAATTTTATTGGTTTTTTCCGATTTCTAACCAGTTTATAAACAAAATTAATCGAATGATATTAATGAATGCATCTCAACGCCCTTCTATTTGACATTAATGACTGCTTCTCAAATGAGAATTTGTTCAGGGAATGCTTTGTTTTATACATTAACTTCTATTTGACATTAATGACTGCTTCTCTTCTCAAATGAGAATTTGTTCAGGGAATGCTTTGTTTTATACACCAATCCTATTTCACATTGGGTGTTTTTTAATGAGAATTGGGTGCTTTGTATTCCATAGTCTAATTGTAGTGGGATTTGTCATGGTAGTTGGTTTTTTTAAGTTAAGAATTTTTTCTCCAAGGTAGGAACACTTGGAAAAACATAATTTTTTTTTGATATTTTTGGGTTAGAAATTGAAATTTGTATTATGAGATTTTTTTCCAAGTATTCCACATAAAGAAATTTTGACATTTTGGGTTAGAAATTGAAATTTGTATTATGAGATGAAACATGGTTAAGAACATGTTATTATTCCTCTCTTAAGAGGTTATAAGTTCAATTTCAAAAGAAGATTAGAAATTGAAATTTGTATTATAAGGTGAAAGGTGAAACGTGTCAAATTCAAAAGAGGTCACAAGTTCAAATTCAAAGAGAAATAGATTCAAATCCAAAAGAAAGAAGATCCAGAAAAAAGTGTAGATTCTACCAATATTCTGTAAACTTTACCAATGTTATTAGGATGTGGAGTTTCTTTTCATGAGACTTAATGTGGAGTATCTTTTCATGGGACTTAATGAGTATCTTTTCATGGGACTTAATGCTGTTTGACAATGACAGTCACTCTCCCTACCAGATTCTCTATGCATTGCTCTTTGATGAAATATTTTTTTAGGTTCTTTGACACAAACCATTGGCATGCATATTGCATTTGATGCATGAAGATGGGCATAATGAGCATATGAGTTTCATGGACCATCCATGAGACCCCATGTGAGACTTATGGACCATACACTCATTGTCGTGTGTGTCACATGGACCATCAGACCCATATGTATGCTCTCTCACATGAGACATTAGGACCATACACTCATTGTCGTGTGTGTCTCATGGACCATCCATCAGACCCATATGTATGTTCTCACATGAGACATTTAGCCCATCTCCATGCATTAAATACAATATGTATGCAACATGGTGAATGGTTTGTGTTAGACGAAGTGGAAAGTTTTTTGGTCAAGGGCGGTGCAATATCTACGGCAATGGATAATGTACATTGCTGCACTCTGAAAATCTCTCATTTGTGGAGGAACAGTAAGAGGAAAATCTGTCATTAGAGGAAAACAATAAGAGGAAAATCTGTCATCCAGGCACGGGTTGATCAAGAATTCTCATAGTGGAGGAAACAATTGTCTTGGTGAATACAACCACAATTAAGAAAAGAATGTGGAATACAAAGTTAAAAACGTTTCATTTGGTAATAGAGGTTTCAAATTCTAACCCAAAATCGTTTCACCTTTATTCTTTATTTTTACTCAGATTTTGTAGGTTCATTTTTGCATTTTTTTTATCATTATTTTCTTCCGCTATAATTCTTTTAATCTCCTTTCTAACTTAGTTAATTTAGAAATTTCACAACTAGCTAAAAATACCAAACATGCTCAAGAATCTTTGACTTTGAGCATTTCTATGGATTATTTCAAGTTTGATGATGCAATGAGCACATTGTATTTAGACTTTAAATTGGGGAGCAAGATATATAAGGTTTCTCTTGTCCTACGATGCCAAATAGTTCATCGATGGACTTTTAAGGATTGAGGGTTAGGTCTGTTCTCAAAGAAAGGGATTTCAAAATATTAAAGTTCCTTTCCCTTCACTCCATTGTAACCTTGCGAACCAACGTTCGATTAGTTATGAATGTCTCATCCCTATATCTTGAGATAGGTAGAGTTTGTGTATTCTTCTCAGCGAAGACGCTTCTCTTTTTGAGCTTGGTCTTTCTTTTTATGCATTTTTGTCTCTCTTGTTGCTCACAATTTTGACTATGAAGTTATCATAAACATGTTTATGCCAGAATTATTTGTGCATCAAACCTTTGTTGTGGGCACATACAACCAATGATACAAAATAACCATATTTCTCTAATAAGTGCTACAAACATTTTGTGAGTTCAATGTTTGGTGGCATGGCACTTGAAGGCAATGCATAGCATGGCATGACATGTGAAGGCAAGGCATGAAATGGTGTGGCATGTGAGGGCAAGGCATGGCATGGAAAGGAAATACAAGGCATATGATGGAAAGGCAAGGCATGTCATGGCATGGTTTGGAAAGACATGGCAAGGCCTGACTTGGCAAGACAAGGCAAGGTATGGCATGGCATGCAATGGCATGGAAAGACAAGGCAAATGAAGGAATGACATGGAAAGGAAAGGCATGACATGACATGGCATGGAAAGGCAAGGCATGACAAGGAAATACAAGGCATGACATGGCACATGAAGACAAGGCATGGAAAGGAAATGAAAGACATGGCTTAACAAGGCATGACATGGCATGGCAAGGCAAGGAAAGTGAAGGCGAGGCATGGCATGGCATGGCATGGAAATGGCAAGATGATCAAGGTGGATATTGGTGGCCACACACCTGATCCAACTGGCTCCTTTTGTTAGTTTTTAGTTCAACACGTTTTTTTGTAATAGTGGGTTCTACATTTTTAAGGTTGTCTGGATCTTTACACATCTTCCAGGTGGATACTGGTGGTCTCCCACCTAATCCAATTGGCTTATTTTTTATGTTTTCATGTCAGCGTATTTTGTTGTACTTCTAGGACCATTTTGGGGCCCTAAATAGTGTTATTTTGGTTTGTCACAGTCAAACTGTAGACCAAGTCAGAGTTTGATGGTGTAATGCATAGTTCTTGAAAATACCTTTCCAACGTGCTATCACGTGTCTAAGACGGAGATCGTATGCAAAAGTTACGACCTCGACAAATTAATGTACTAACTTATTCAAACGCGACCCACATGACTTTTGACGTTTCATCTCCTAGGGTTAGGTTTTTGGATGTGTAGGGTTTTGACATTCTTGTTTAACATAAAAAGGCATTCAGAGCCTCATTGTAATCATCTTCTTGCGAACGAGCATTTCCATCACATCTTTTTTTAAAGATAAAGCAATCACCATTCTAGCGAGTCTTGCACTTTGGATTTTTACAGTCTCTTTACAATTCTTTCATTAATAGAAATCAAGTATTGTTGTATTTCTTTGTTTTTGGAAAGTTTCATGAGTAGTTCATTGTAATTTCTCTACTTTCATTTTGTTCAGAACATAATCTGTATCACAAGGCATGACATAGCATAGCATGACAAGGAATGGCATGGCAGCAAGGCATGGCACGTGAAGGCAAGGAAAGGCATGGCATGGAAAGGAAAGACATGGCTTGGCCAGGCATATCATGCAATGCCATTGTCATGCCATTTCCATGCCTTGTCATGCCATGCCATTGCATCTCGTTGCAATGTCATTTCCATGCATTTTCATTGCCATGCCAATGTTATGCCTTGCCAAGGCAAAGCAAGACAAGGGAAGCAAGGAATGGCAAGGCGAGGCATGACATGGCATAGCAAGGTAATACAAGGCAAACAAGGCAATACAAGGTGGATACTGGTGGTCTCCCACCTAATCCAATTGGCTTATTTTGTATGTTTTCATGTCAGCATATTTTGTTGTACTTCTAGGACCATTTTGGGGCCATAAATAGTGTTATTTTGGCTCGTCATAGTCAAACTGTAGACAAAGTCAGAGTTTGATGGCATAATGCATAGTTCTCGAAAATACCTTTCCAACGTGCTATCACGTGTCTAAAACAAAGATTGTATGCAAAAGTTAAGACCCTGACAAGTTAATGTACTAACTTACTCAAACGCGACCCACATGACTTTTGACGTTTCATCTCCTAGGATTAAGTTTTTGGATGTCTAGGGTTTTGACATTCCTGTTTAACATAAAAAAGCATTCAAAGCCTCATTGTAATCATCTTCTTGTGAACGAGTGTAGCCATCACATCTCTTTTTAAAGATAAAGTTGTCACCATTCTTGCAAGTCTTGCACTTTGGATTTTTACAGTCTCTTTACAATTTTTTCATTAATAGAAATCAAGTATTGTTGTATTTCTTTGTTTTTGGAAAGTTTCATGAGTAGTTCATTGTAGTTTCTCTACTTTCATTTTGTTCGGAACATAATATGTATCACAAGGTATGACATAGCATAGCATGACAAAGCATGGCATGGCATGACATGGAAAGTGAAGGCAAGGCAAGGCATGACAAGGAATGGCATGGCATGGCAAGGCAAGGCATGTCAAGGCAAGGTATGGCAATGAAATACAAGGCATGGCATGTGAAGGCAAGGAAAGGCATGGTGAGAAAAGGCATGGCATGGAAAGGAAAGACAAGGAAATACATGGCTTGGCAAGGCATATCATGCAATGCCATTGTCATGCCATTTACATGCCTTGTCATGCCATGCCATTGCAATGTCATTTCCATGCATTTTCATTGCCATGCCAAATGTTATGCCTTGCCAAGGCAAAGCAAGACAAGGGAAGCAAGGAATGGCAAGGCGAGGCATGGCATAGCAAGGCAATACAAGGCATGGGATGACAAGGCAAGGCAAGGCATGTCATGGCATGGCACGTGAAGGCAAGGTATGGCAAGGCATGGCATGGCATGTATTTGCAAGGCAAGGTAAGGCATGGCATGGAGAGGCAAGGAAAGGCAAGGCAAGGCATGGCATGGAAAGGCAAAGCATGGTATGGAAAGTGAAGGTAAGGCATGGCATTTTAATGAAGCAAGACAAGAATACCATAACAACCATAAAATGAAGCCAAATTTTTGATAATTTATAAATCTAAAATATTTGTTCGATTATTCTTTTAACATACATGTGGTCATTCAAGTAGACCATTGATTGTCTCCATTAACTTCTCGTGCTCAGAGTAAGGCAAGTAGTGTACCTTTGATGAGTTCTTACTTGGCATTGTTTATAGTTGGAGGTTTGTACCAACAACCAAGCTCGTAAAGTGGTATATGACTTGACATAGTTTATAATCTTGAAATACCTAACTACATTTCTTTGATGTTCTTTCATCCCTTATAATCTTGAAATACCTAACTACCTTTCTTTGATGTTCTTTCATCCCTTATAATCTTGAAATACCTAACTACCTTGCTTTGATGTTCTTTCATCCCATGTAAGATATTATCCTTTAATAACCATTGACCCAATCGGAAATTCACTGCCTTCGGAGTCTGTTACTGATTGCACGAGGGTCTGCTTTCCCTTTAAGCAATGTGCCAACCAATAATCAATGCCCCATTCATTATCTTTCGGGGAAACCACTACGTATATGTGCCCTGCAAAAAATTGAGTGCCAACATGTGAGTCCACTAAATGACCAAAGCATACAATATTGATGCTAGTTATTCAAAATTTAATAGAAAGTTTCAATGAACCTAGCAGTACGAGATCTGAGACATGATCAAAATCTGTTGAAATACTTGATTGGTCCTCATCAAACTGGGATAATTTCGTAGTTATACGTTGACCAATGGGGAGTGATACATGATCTCATCTATCAACCCAGTCTGTCAATTCACAATCATTTCATTCATTACTATTGCATGGACCACAGAAGCAAGAGAGTTTTCTCATCCATATTTCAACTATTGCATTATCTGATGTTCTAATTGAATGGAATCCACAAGTGCCTTGGATTGTTTTACATTCATACCACTGTGATCGATCTAGATCGACCACCTCCCGAAAATATCTATGTACATGTCCTTCCCTATGTGATTGGTATTCACAGGTTCTCGTTCCCTCTCCCATTACTGAAGAACACCATCAAACAATGGATTTCACATCTCGAATGAGGGAAGTAGTTGTGAACTTCATTTCTTACCTGCGTAACACTCTTTTTATGCATACACCTGATCCATCATGCTCCCCTTTCCCGTGCACAGATTCAAAATAGTTCCAAATGTGTGGTACCTTGAGTTTTTTGTGCAACATACACAACCATTGAAATACACGAGCATTCTTGAATTAGCCTACACAACCATCTGACCAAATCCAATGTTGATCCATCTGTATGTTCTTCTCCTTAAGGTGATTGTAAAACAACCGAAAGCAATGTTGTACGTAGGCTAAGTCATGGCATCGATCATCACTTATGTAAAAGTGACACTCCTTCAATATAACTATGTTTTCTTCATTATGATTTGGCCCATGCCTTTTTTTCCAAATGAAAATTTCTCATTTATATTAAACATAATATAAATTGTTTACATTGTCTTTTCTTTACTGACCAAAAGAAGTTCTATATCCATTCCTAGAGTGAGCAGTCATTCTCGAAAAAGTGAAAAATAGACCGTCTCTTCTAAATTGTATTTCAGGCTGGAAATTACAAAAAAGATCAGAAGTATATAATTGTCTTGAGCTGCTGCACCTTTATGCATATGAAAGATATATTCACAAAAAAACTCAAAAAACTATGACCGTCTTGGGCCGATTAAAGAGATAGGTACAGAGTTAGGCCCTTGTGGCCTTCCGCCCATAGATTATCAGTGATCTTCCCTCGAACGCTGAAGAAGGTTTATTTTGATTGATAGTTTGCTTCTTGATTCATCTCCCTGTAAATGTGCTCGAAAGTAATGGATCTGAAATGAGTGCATATTTCAACAATTCTTTATTTCCATGCTTCAAGGCTTGCAACTTTGAGATCGCCCTCCTTCTTTAGCCATTCAATGACTATCTTTGAGTCGCCCATGATGTGTATATCATAAATTGCTAATCTTTCTGCAAGAACTAAGGTAGACCATGCACCCAGGAACTCATCTCTTGTATTGGACCCGCCACCACAATTTAAAGTGCATATGCATTCATTTGAAGTGTTTATCTTTATGATACCCCTGACCCCACATTTGTTGCCATTGATCTGGGCTGCCCCTTCGAACCAAGCATATTGTTTATCCGCTGGAGGAGAAGAACCCATAATTCGAGGTTTTTTTTCTTTGTGCGTTTTCTAGAGATGTTCCAACGCGCATCGTGAGAGGTAGACAACTCGGTGTAGTGAGGGGAATGATCCTTCAAAAAGGGCTCTGTTCCTATCAACCCAAATGTACCAGCGAACAAATGTTGGCAGGGAAGACAATCTTTGATTTTGCAAATTCTAGTTTTTGAAGGAATCAACCACAGAAGCACCATTCCCTCTGATTCCCAGATCCAAAGGTTTTTTAAGCTCCGCCCAAATTGTTCTAGAAAAATGACAAGTTAAAAAAATACGTTTAGTGGATTCACCGTGGTTTTTACACAAACAACAGATGCTTGGGCCTTGCCATCCCCGTTTTTGAAGATTTTTCCACGATAGAACTTTGTCTTCTATTAATAACCAATTAAATAATTTTATCTTCAAAGGGCACTCCCACTTCCAGAAGTTCTTCCGCCATCCTTCTTGTTTTTTTTTTCCAAAGTAGATTCGACAGAGCTTCATAAATGTTCTTCACCGAGATGACACCTGACATATCTCCTCCTGTCCAGATCAACTCGTCTGGCTTGTTGACAAAGGATATGCTCGATTTCGCCAGTAGTGCTCTGTAGTGATTCGATTCCTCAACAAGAATATTCGACAGTTCCAGATCTTCACTGCATAACCAACTCTTTCATGTTTCTGTTCCAATGGCCTGGGTTATTTCTTGATATAAGAAATAAATGCCTTTTTGATTTAACCTTCCCACTAACTCAACAGATAAAATGGATTCCTTTCCTAAGCCCAGGATCGCATCTTTGCCTATAATGATTGAATGACCTATGCTTGGTTTCCAGGCTAGCCATCGCAATATAATAGGTAAGGTATTACACAAATTTTTCCATGTTTGGGAACCCTTTTGGTGGAGCAGATCCACTGATCGGAGCCACGTCCAAATTGGGAAATGTGGGTAAAACTTGTCTTTTAGAACACTTTTCCAGATCCCCTGTCTTCATGATAGCTCTCCACATAGTGTTTGTTGCCAAAGATCTACTAAACAACATGATGTTGCGTAAACCCCATCCGCCATAAGATTTTGGTCTGGCGATTGACATCCAACTGCACAGATGGTACTTTTTCTTGTTTTTAACACCTGACCACAGGAAAGCAAAACAAATCTCACGAATAGTATTAAGAACAGAAATCCTCACTTGAGCCAATGATAACCAGTACACTGGTTGTGTCTCTAGAACAGCCTTTAGAAGCACAAGGCGTCCACCCAAAGATAACAATTTATTTCCCCAATGTTTTATCCGGACCTCAAATTTTTCTATTAACCAGTTCTAATCAGCAGCTTTGTAGTATCAAGTTTTAGAAAAAAACCCAGATAATGGAAACCGTGTTCCAAATCTTTACTCGGAAAGGTAAAAACATCCTTTATAGCATTAAGTGTATCATTGTCGACACCATAATGAAGATTAATTGACTTATGTGCATTAATTATCATCCCCGACGCCTTGCAGAAGCCCTGTAGAATTCCCTGTATTACCTTCCATTCAGAAAGAGAAGGTCCAGACAAAATCAGAATGTCATCTACAAAGAGGAGGTGTAGAATATTTAGCATCCTGGACACTTTTAAACCAGTAATAAGACCTTCATCTTTTGCTTTGTTGAGTGCCAGACGGAGGCCTTCCATCATCAATATGAAGAGGAGGGGCGACATCGGACATCCTTGTCGGAGGCCTTTTTTACAATTAAAAAAATTTGTGGGCTCACCGTTTATCACAACTGCGAAGTTGGTGGAGGAGACACACACCATTATCCAGTTTGTGGTTGGGAGGCCAAAACCACTTTGCAGCAAAATTAAACTCAGATAATCCCAATCTGTGCAGTCGTAGGCTTTTTTCAAATCTAGTTTCAAAATAATGGAATGCAATTTCTTACTTTTGATGCTATGTAAACATTCTTGAGCAGTCCCGATGGCATCTAGTATTTGTCTTCCTTTGAGGAAGCCCAAATGCTCCGTAGATAATGCTCTGGATAAAATCGGTCTTAGTCTTTTAGCGATCACCTTGGCAATGAGCTTATAGCACAAGTTGCATAGAACTATCAGCTGATAATCCATGAAGCCAGTAGGTTTATTGTCTTTCGGGATCAGAGCGATAAAAGTAGAGTTTATCGGGTTTATTACCTTCCCCTTTACCCTAGAATCCTCCACATAGTCCAACAGATTCTGGCAAACAAGTTCAAATAAGGATAAGAAGAAATCTGGTGTCCAACCATCAGGTCTGGGGATTTTGTTCTTTGCAAAATCTTTCAGAATGCCTAGAAGTTCCTCCTTTGTAGCAGTGTTTTCTAGCAATCTTTTGTCCTCATTACTTACAATGGTCGGGAAGAGTTGAACATAGTTTAATTGATTAAAAATAGACGTATATCCCAAATCATGGTAGAAGGATTTAAAAAACTTTGTAGCTTCCATCTTAATTGCTTCCTATTCAGAAAGAGTAGCTCCAGAATCATCCTACACCTCCCATATGATTTTTTTGTTTCGCCTAAAACTCGCAAAATTGTGGAAGAATTTTGTGTTCTTGTCACCGCTTTTGATCCAGATTGCACGGATTTTATGGCGCCATTGTTCTTCATCTGCCAACATAAGACTCTTTCTTTCTTTTTCAAGATTATACACTGATTGATCACAATGCCCATCAGTAGTGGCTTTAAACATTTGTTCGTATTTAATAGCCAAAGTGTCTTCTATCTCTCGTAGATCCTTTGTGTCTCTAAGATGCTTGTTCTTTGCCCAGATTTTTACACAACATTTTAACTTTGACATCTTTGCCACGAGTCTCCTTTGAGCATCTAAAATGTTAGTCAAATCAGGATCCTGCCAGACATCCTTTACCATAGTGGCGAAGCTTTCCACTCCTAACCATCCTGGTTTGAATTTGAAGGGATAAGAGACTTTTGGGAAACCTTGTCCGAGTTCAAGGCAAATTGGAGCATGATCCGATGGAAAGGGAAATTGTACCCATGACTTGTACCTTTGTGTTGTTGCTAAGACCTCCTCAGCAATATAAAACCTATCTAGTCTCTTTGAGATACTTTCTTCTCTGGCTCGGCCATTTTTCCAGGTTGGCATAGTTTTTGTCGGAATCACATCAATGAGAGAATACTTATGAAAAAGATACTTAAAGTAGCCAGATAAAGGATCACAAGTTGCTTTCTGCCCCAATATCTCAGTTGGTGAAGTTGTGAGATTTAAATCTCCTACTATAATCATGTTTTTTTTGGCTAACAGCACTGAGGCCTCCACCGAAGCCCAAAATTCCTTTCTATTCTGACATGGTCCATAGACATTCAGAATCGAAAGCTTTATTTTGTCCTCATTGGAGTGCCCTGTCAAAAGTATACCACTAATACTTAGAAAAGGGTCAAAAGTGAAAAACCCAAGAGGCAAGTAATCCTCCAGAAGTCCCCACTGCACTCACAGCGCAAGTCCGCCAATCGGGTCTTAACTTAAGGATGAAGGATCTTGCCTTGTCCACCGTTACCAAAGTCTCTTGTAATAAAATGATACTTGGGGAAGTAATATGTAACAGTCTTCTCAAGGAGTTTTGTTTCAGGGGTCCCCCCGCCCCTCTAACATTGAGGGAAACAATAATCATATCTTAGCCCTAGCAAGGGATTTTAATCCTCTAAGCGCCTCAATATCAGAAGTGGTAGTTGTTGTAGGCAACGGGTTTAAAGTAGCAGGGGTTCCCCCGCCCCTCTAACATTAAGGGAAACAATAATCATATCTTAGCCCTAGCAAGGGCTTTTAATCCTCTAAGCGCCCCGAGATCAGAAGTGGTAGTTGTTGTAGGCAACAGGTTTAAAGTATCTCTCTCCTTCCTGTGAGCGCTACGCGTTTTTAAAGGTGAGACTTTGAACCCTAAGCCCCTCGACCAAGCAGGGTCTGTTGTTAACAAGATCAGTGTCCCATGGAATTCAGAGGTAGAGCTCGTGGTTTCCTTCCTTACCACGGGTGAAGTTCTAGAAAAAACAGGAAGCGATAAGGGATTTTTAAGCCTATGCCCGGAAGGTAACAAATCAGTGAGGAGATTGTCTAAGGCACTATCACTGAGTTCAGATTATGTACTGGGTAAGAAACCAATGAAGGTGCATCTAAGGAAGGCTTTTTGGACTTCTCTACAAAGGGAGTCGTCTCGGGAGGGTTTGTGGCTAAGTCGCATACATGACGTAAATCAAAAGGAAAAACAGTAGATGCTCTAAAGCAAGAAGACAAAGAAGAGGAAAGAGTAGTATTCAGGTGTTGACACTCCCATAAAGACAAAGACGAGTAGAGCTTTGGGAAAAAGAGTCTTAACTTACCAGTAAAAGAAGTGTCGTCTGTAGGAGAACTTTCAAGATCACTATAACCTGGGCAAAAAGTGGGAGTATCTTCCTCCTCCAATGGAGTCACTGTATCACCTGAAGTATCCGTTGTATCCTCATCCGACAAGGATCCATAAATTCATGTGCAGTCCTTCCGAAGGTGCCCAGTCTTTCGGCAAAGAGTGCAACGAAAAGGCAGTCCCAAGTAGTCCAGGCGCTGGACAAAAATAAGACTGCGCCATTCTATCTCCAGAACATCCAGGAGACCTCCATGGATGTAGATTTCAACTAAA
>JZKD02S1663070.1:27472-39474 GCA_000966675.3 Picea glauca
TATATATATATATATATATATATATATATATATATATATATATATATATATATATATATATATATATATATATATATATATATATATATATATATATATATATATATATGTATGGACATATCTGATATATAAAGGCACGCATAATAATAGAGTAATTAACTAAGATTTCCTCCATGTAGCAGCTGAATAGTCATGATTTTGTTTAGGAGATAGCCCTAATCACAAGTGTCTAAGATATATATGTATATTCAAAGTACGGAAGTGACCTTGTGATTACCAAGAATTATTATAGACCACCTACAACATTTACACATCTTTTTATCAACCGGTGTTTAATGAAAAGTTATAGGTTGAAATGTTCAAAAATTATTGGAGTGAATTGAATTAACACGATTTAATTACCAGAACTAATCACGAGAGGCACGAAGGCCCAAGGAAGAAGGGACATCTCGAAAACTTAAACATACCCCTAAGTAAATTCCTAACTGTGTAAATAACAACACAATCACCTAGAGGTTCAAAAGGAAATCCTTTAACACAGGTATAGTAAGTGCAAATTGAATTCATTTACCATCATGCGATATGGAGTCAACTATAAACAAGATATACATATAGCCAGCAATAGCCGAGTATTTTTTTTTCCTTTTTTAAAATCCTTTCGAGGAAGTAGCCAATATGGCGCTAGTATACTAAACCATTAAAATAACCAGTATGCCATTACCAGTAGGCGGAAGGGAAACCCTGTAACTATTTTAAGAATAATATTACATATCTCGTTCGGAATTGAAACAAATGAACATCCCATACGTTGTTTTACTTCCAACGATATAAATTGCCATCACAAGACGGGTTACCCTTATTCAAACGGTACCGAAATTGGAACAGAACTACACGGTAAATAAAAGGACTGGAAAGGGACCATGCCCTTCCTTTAGAAATAAAGGAATGAGACGGTGAGGGTTACGGGCATGGAACCCGAGTACCTTTATCTCCAAGGACGGACGTGGATATCCAAAGCTGCTTACCGACGAGGACTCTGCAAAATTTGTATCCATAAAATATTAGTAATTAAATATGTCGTTGAAATAATAGAACTATACGAAAGAAGTTGAATGAAATTATCCACAGAATGGAAATAGATCACTTGAAAGAACCTGTACTTATCTTAGATTTTGCTGTGGGCATGATCCATCTCCCAGCCGTGGTCATCCACCAACTGAAAAGGGGAAGAGCGAGCTTGATTAAACTGATGGGTACCCTCGCATCAAAACAAGGTCCCATCATTAGTTACAACATCTAGTTCAAGAGAGAAGTTATACAAGAAATTATGGCTTTCGTAAATATAACAGTAGTTCCAACACCGCTTCCAGAGACATCAAACAGTGATTGAATATACTCTAAGATACAGACAAGATACAGATAAAATACTAAAAGAAATCTTCGTAAAGAGATCGAAGATATAGTTAACATGAATGTTAAATATAGGAATCTGTTCCTTTAAAAATTTACAAAGAAAGGATTTAAGTAATACAGATTGAATTAACCTATCGACAGACCACGGTAAGCCATTACAGAACTTGTAAATAATTACCAGTTATATGGTATAAAGCTTTCGAACCGAGAAGTACCATTTAAACCAAGATTTGGAAAACACTTTTAGGAAAGGTCCTTTTAGGAGTTCTCTCCTTGGGATTACAGGTTGATTGGTGAGGATGGTATACAAGCGAAAGGGGCCGTTTGAGGCAGATGAGTGGAACTGGGTTGGGGAAACCCTATTTAGATGCTAAACAGAGTATAACCAACCATGACAGGAGTTTAGAGCCAATGAAACAGCTAAGATTCATTTAATATGGACAAGGAAATTTTGCAATTATAGTGCAATGCCCTCACCATAATAAACGTAGGTTTTGGAATGGAATCTGGGAAAACCCCGCAGAAGCTCAATACCAAAAAATGATAGAGGATAGTGAAGCAGAGCGGAAAAATTCACGCTTTGAGACAATCTACTTGCGAAAACACCAAGAAACAAAGGAACGAGGTATCCAGTCCCTTCGGAAAGTTCCAGAACTGATAAGGACGTGGAAATAAAAATTTTTAGCAGAGGGTAGGAACTTCTTGAACCTTCCTAGAGTCTTGGCAATAAGATAATAACCACTTACAGAGAGTATAATCATTACGACGTGTAGATTACCCATGGGGGTTGCAAGAGGAAGAAAACTCGACCACAAATCTCGGTCTAGAGATACAGAAGTAACAAGAAACCTACCAATAGGGTAGATAGTGACGCCACCTCCACTATGAACAAAACCTCACTGTTGTTCTCCTCACCAAGAAATCAGAGTCACAGAGTTAGACTTTCGGAGGACCTCCCCACAACAGAATCCATTAACCTAGCTAATTCCTTCCTCGGAGAATAAGGTCTGCGGGTACGAATGACCAGGTAGTGAGATAGAATTGTCACGTCCGTATTGGATAGTAGGTCAGGTGATGGCCTCGACTGTAGCGTATACCCTACCCCCTTTAGTGTCCTGGCCAGGATTAAGTGCATGTCGGACCTACCCCTCCTTTGGTATTTAATAAGCTACTGAGCAAAGAGGCGTATGTGTGACTCATGGAAATATTTAAACACAAATCACAGTAAATGCAGTTAATACAATGCACAGTTGACACTACGCTCAGACAGGTGGAACCGAATGGGATGGGTAAGTGCATATTGGACTTAAACCCTAAATTCACAATGAATGCAGTTAATACAATGTACAATTGACGCTACGTTTCAGACAAGTGGAGTCGAATGGGATTACTAGCACGGGCGGAGGATTATGAAATATTCATACTCTAAGTTTAACCAGAAGGCCTTACCTAACCACTAACCTGTATCCAGATATTTTTAAAGAAAACTATAGGGGTTTGTTTATATTTAATCTTTTCGCAGAGGAGTATAGACTAACACTCTACTTTTACCTAAGTTTGTTTGGTTGTTTTCATCGTATGGTTATGTGTATGGACTAACGCATGAGGCCTAGGCCATCAACCCCCCAAAGTCATTTGTATTGTAAACATATGGTAATGGATTATTTATAGGGTTTAACACGTAAGGATTTGTCCATAAAATCCCAAAGTCGTTTGAGTTGTTAAGAATGTGGTAATGGTTATAGGTACAAACAGATAGGAAAGTAATTATAATTACATGACTTTAAATAAACATTGAAATGAGGAGTAAACACTTATCGTCGATCAGAAAACTTTAAGTTGAATGGTAATGACAGTCGACGACAGTAAGGACTCTTGCAAACTTTCAGACTCATGTTTTATAACATAAAGATTACTTGCTTGAATCTCGAACTATTCAAGGATATTTATACAAACAAAATTTATTTATTTTTAGACATTTTTTGAGGTATATTACATATGGTATTAGGGCAAAAAGTTACAACACTGGGTCTGAACAGGGCCACATTAATTGCTTAGTATATATTCGGATTTATGTAAAACTAATAAATCTTGTGGTTACAAACAAACAACCCTTTCTGTTTTGTGTTGATTATGGCAGCGCAGGAAGGTGCAGAAATCAGGATGGAAGGAAATCCGCAGCAAGGACCTCCTGGAGATCCAAGATAGAACAATATTGGAAGCTCACCCACAGAGGTGTTAGAAACAATGAGGAACCTTATTGTTGAACTGCAGATTTTCAAGGCCGACAATGAAAAATTGAAGCAAGCACAACAGGAACATCAAGAGATAAATGAAGTCCTGCTGCATAGTATAGTAACCAATAAAATCCCAAAAGACGATAACCATGATGAAGAGGTCAGCAAAAGGGCATCCAAGAACTCTGGGCCAGAAACAAAAAAAGGAGACAGTTCTTCGGAAGGAACACCTTCAGCCAAAGACAAAACTAAAACAGACAGAAAAAGAAAACAAGTGGACCACCTTGAAGGAAAATTTAAAAAAATTAAACCAGCCACCTTTGATGGAGAATCCAGGACAGGAGAAGAAGTTGATGCATGGTTTCTGGACATAAAAAAATACTTTCAAATCTACAACTATTCCAGCAATATGAAGGTCAGAATGGCCATCTACAATCTGAAAGGGAAGGCCATCATTTGGTGGCAAGACCTAAAATTGGCCAAGGGCCTGAAGGAGAAACAATTAGAATGGTGTGACTTTAAGAAGTATTTCAAAAAATAGTACCTTTCAGAAAGCTATTATGAAAAGAAAACGAAAGAATTCTACGAGCTACGACTCGGACAGATGTCGATGGAGGACCTTATAAATAAATTCTTGGAGCTGCTAAG
The DNA here is from genome assembly GCA_000966675.3 of Picea glauca. Lineage (NCBI taxonomy): Eukaryota > Viridiplantae > Streptophyta > Pinopsida > Pinales > Pinaceae > Picea > Picea glauca. The sequence goes on from JZKD02S1663070.1 coordinate 31,771, forward strand.
GTTCGTACCATACATCCGGGAGGATAAGGTAAAAATCCAACGATTCTTAAGATGTTTACCGAAGTCCTATAGGGACAGAATTGAGTTCGACAACCCCAAATCCTTGAGTGAAGTATTAAGGAAAGAACGAATGTGCTATGACCAGTACAAACAACGAGTGGAGTTTCCCAAAGCCTAGAAGGATAAGAAACAAGATCAAATGAACCAACGAAAGAAGGGATACTAGCTAGCTCTGTATCGAAATGCCGCAAAAAGCTTTCTAAGAAAGGATTTTCACTCCAACCATCTGAATACGCAAGGCAGCAGAAAACCGGTAAATTTGGGAACAAAAACGTTTGGGGATAGCTCCTGCGAGCCACTAAAGTGTTGGGAATGTGGAGAACCTCATCTAAAGAGGAAGTGTCCACGTTTAATTTCAGCAAATAGAACCAGTGTTCATAATTTGCAGGAAGCCTCGACAGTGGGAGACGTGGGCAGAAGCTTGCATCGGATAAATGCAGCCATAGATGGTCGACAGGCTGACCACCAGTCCTCGGTGGTAGAGATCGAAGGTAAAATCAATGACACTCGAATTTCTGTTTTAATTGACCCTGGAGCTACGTTAAGTTATATTACCCCTGATGTAGTAGAGTCAAATAAACTTAAGAAACTAAAGCACGTAAAATCATGGCTTGTACAACTAGCAACAAGTACTAAAAGGAAAGTAGTTGACTTTATTTCTGATTTTGAGTTCATCTTAGATGGTCAAAATATAAGGACTAATCTGAACATCCTACCACTAGGATCTTACGATATGATTATCGGGATGGATTGGTTAGAACAACACAAAGCAGTACTAGATTGTTATACAAATATACTTAGTTATAAAGACGATCTTGGTACTACTAAAACAACCCAAGGTATACCAAAACCGGTATCAGTCAGACAAGTTTCAGCTATGCAACTCAAGAAATGTATGAGGAAGGGATGTCAAGTTTATGCCATCCCAGTGATGAATCTATTAGAAAAAGAAGATAAACCAAAGTTAGAAGACTTTGTTGTCCTACGTGAATTCAGAGACATGTTTGTGGATGAGATACCAGAATTACCTCCTAGAAGGGAAATAGACTTCTCCATAGACCTACTACCCAGTTCAGCCCCTATCTCAAAGGCACCCTACCGAATGAGTCTACCAAAACTGACAGAATTAAAAATACAATTACAGGAATTGTTGGACAAAGAGTATATCAGACCAAGTGTCTCACCATGGGGGGAACCAATTCTCTTTGTGAAAAAGAAAGATGGTACTCTAAGATTATGTATCAATTATAGACAACTGAACAAAATGACTATTAAGAACAAATACCCCTTACCAAGGATAAATGATCTGTTTGATCAAGTAGGGGGGGGAAAGATCTTTTCAAAGCTGGACTTACGATCCTATTGCAAGACAAGCAAGATGGCTAGCCTTCTTGAGCGAATTCGACTTCGAGGTAAGACATATCAAGGGTAAGGAAAATAAAGTAGCAGACGCTTTAAGCAGAAGAGTCCATGGGTTATTTGAGATAAATATCAGCAGGGCAGAAAGTGATCTGGAACAAAGGATAAAGACGTCAGGTATTAATGACGAAAATTACACTAAGATGTTGTCAGAACTTCAAAACAGTATCGCAAACTCAGATAAACCAGATCTAACTGTCGACAAGAAGGGACTACTATGATTTAAAAACAGACTTTACATACCATATTCAACAGAGTTAAAATTAACAGTTTTGGACGAAGTGCATAAGAAACTGTATTCTGACCATCCAGGTTACCAGAAAATAATAACAACACTCAGAAAACTATTTTACTAGCCTAATATGAAGGGAGAAACAACAGAGTACTTAGCTAGGTGCCAAGATTGTTAGCAGGTTAAAGCTGAACACCAGCATCCAACCGACCTATTACAGCCATTACCAGTACCAGAATGGAAATGGGAGACCATATCGCTGGACTTTATAACAGGTTTGCCTAAAACTCAGAAACATAATGATTCTATCATGGTTGTAATCGATAAACTCAATAAGTCTGCACACCTTATTCCTGTAAAGTCTACTTTTAAAGCTATAAACATTGTTAAAATATTCATGAAAGAAATTTTTAGACTGCATGGTATTCCTAAAATGGTGATTTCAGATAGAGACGTAAAATTCACATCCGCTTTTTGGAAGGAATTATTTGCAGGGCTAAATACTAATTTGAATTTCAGTACGAGTTATCATCCATAAACATATGGATAGACCAAAAGGACAAACCAAATCATAGAGGATATGCTCTGCATGTATGTAAGAACAAAATCGAACAAGTGGGAAGACTACCTGCACTTGGTAGAATTTGCATATAACAATGGGTACCAAACTTCGGCTAAGTTGAGCCCTTTCAAAATACTATACGACAGAAAGTGTACGACTCCAATTAGCTGGGATAACCCGGCTAACAGACTCATGGTTGGACCAGAGATGCTCCAAGAAATGGAGAACATATTAAGGAAGGTACAATGAAACTTGAAAGAAGCACAGGACAGACAGAAGAGCTATGCAGATCAGAAAAGAAGACACTTGGAATTTCAAGTGGGAGACCATGTTTATTTGAAGGTCAAAGCCTGAAAAAGCTCGTTGAAGTTAGGGAACTGTGCCAAGATGGCACCTAGGTTTTGTGGGCCCTTCGAGATACTAGCTCAAATTGGACCCATAGCATATCAACTTGCACTTCTAGCTAATCTAAGAATTCATAATGTATTTCATGTTTCTTTGTTGAAAAAATATATGCATGACCCTACTCATATGATTGATTGGAACTTGGTGCAGGTGGAACCCGAAGGCGAGTTCTAGGTGGAATCCGTGCACATTCTGTACCGGAGAGAAATTGCACTTCGGAACAGAGTCGTCGCTCAGGTAAAGGTGCAATGGAAGAACTTTAGTCCTGAGGAGGCCACTTGGGAGTTGGAGGGAGATTTGCAGAAATCTCATTCGATCCTATTCCAAGAAAGGAACGAACACTGAGGATAGTGTTTTACTGAAGGGGGAAAGAATGTGACATCCCCAAAAATAAAATAGTTTTTGAAATTTAAATTTGCTGGAAAAAGTATTTCGTTTTTAGTAAATTCGAATTTGGAAAATTTTTGCCATTTATGGCAATTCCAAATTTCGAATTTGATAATTGTAATAAATTATTATGACGGTTGGACAAAAATCTGAGTTGACTCAACTAACTATATGACTATGACATTTGTATAAAAACATAATATTTTATATTGATTGCAGGAGGACAAATGGAACAACCATGTTAAAATCAACTGACCATGACTCCATGAGTGGGGAACATGTTGGAACTGCCTCTAGGATGATTGTTACAAGTGGAAAATCAGTGATTTGACCATTGGCAGCCCCTGAAAATCAGGGATTTAGAAAGCTGTGAAAATTCCCAAGGGAGGGAAAAGACCTAGGCAAATGATAAATAACATATGAGAGGAGGCAAGACATTGCCAAGTATACCGGGGAAGGAGACTATTGATTTACTTGTTGTTATGAACACTGCTTGAGTGTGAGGCAAGGGAAAACTGTTGGAGCTGTAGGACATTGCTAAAGAGAAGTTTTTCCAAGTTCTCCCTCATGGATTCATGGTCAGGCTAGGGGGTGAATCGGGGAAGTGGTTTGGTTGCCCTGTTCTACGGTTGGGAGGAACGTGGTTGTTCCCTTTGTCTTTCAGCGTATTATTTCAAATATGTTATTTATGTCCCTTCTCTGGCTGAATGTTAAATGATTACATACTTGATAGAATGTATCTGTTAATTCTAATTTAGAAATAATATTAAGGATGAAAGATCGAATGCATCCTATTGCAAACTTAGGAACATGCTAGAATGTCTCTCTACTAGTTCAGAATGGATTATCTTTGTTGCATCTCATTACTATTATGAATACTGGTTCCCAAAAGTATACTAATCAACTCTTAAAGAAGATTTGTGTTGTGGTTTGAATTACTACTGTAGTAAGATAAAGCGTCGTAGTTGAAAATCCCACAAGTAAATTGTAATGCAGATTTGAGTTTACCTACATATTGAATGCAAATGGAAAACTTCATAGTGTATATATATATATATATATATATGGACATTTTTTATATATAAAGGCACGCACAACAGTAGAGTAATTAACTAAGATTTCCTCCATGTACCAATTGAACAATCATGATTTTGTTTAGGAGATAGCCCTAATCGCAAGTGTCTAAGATATATATGTATATTCAAAGTACGGAAGTGACCTTGCGATTACCAAGAATTATTATAGACCACCTACATAATTTACACATCTTTTTATCAACCGGTGTTTAATGAAAAGTTATAGGTTGGAATGTTGGAAAATTATTGGAGTGAATCGAATTAACACAATTTAATTACCAGAACTAATCACGAGAGGCGCGAAGGCCCAAGGAAGAAGGGACATCCTAAAAACTTAAACATTCCCCTGAGTAAATTCCTAACTATGTAAATAACAACACAATCACCTAGAAGTTCAAAAGGAAAGCCTTTAACACAGGTACAGTTAGTGAAAATTGAATTCATTTACCATCATGTGATCTGGAGTCAACTATAAACAAGATATACATATACCCAGCAATAGCTGAGTATTTTTTTTTCCTTTTTCAAAATCCTTTCGAGGAAGTAGCCAATATGGCGCTAGTATACTAAACCATTAAAATAACCAGTATTCCATTACCAGTAGGCGGAAGGGAAACCCTGTAACTCTTTTAAGAATAATATTACATATCTCATTCAGAATTGAAACAAACGAACATCCATTACGTTGTTTTACTTCCAACGATAGAAATTGCCATCACAAGACAGGTTACCCTTATTCAAACGATATCGAAACCGGAACAGAACTACACGGAAAATAAAAGGATTGGAAAGGGCCCATGCCCTTCCTTTAGAAATAAAGGAATGAGATAGTGAGGGTTATGGGCATGGAACCCGAGTACCTTTATCTCCAAGGACAGACACGGATATCCGAAGCTACTTACCGACGAGGACTCTTCAAAATTTGTATCCATAAAATATTAGTAACTAAATATGCCATTGAAATATTAGAACTATACGAAAGAAGTTGAATGAAATTATCCACAGAATGGAAATACATCACTTGACAGAACCTATACTTATCTTAGATTTTTCCATGGGCATGATCCATCTCCCAGTCGTGGTCGTCCACCAACCGAAAAGGGGAGGAACGAGCTTGATTAAACTGATGGGTACCCTCGTATCAAAACATGGCCCCATCATTAGTTACAACATCTAGTTCAAGAGAGAAGTTATACAGGAAATTATGGCTTTCGTAAATATAACAGTAGTTCCAGCACCGCTTCGAGAGACATCAAACAATGATTGAATATACTCTAAGATACAGACAAGATACAGATAAAATACTAAACGAAATCTTCGTAAAGAGATTGAAGATACAGTTAACATGAATGTTAAATATAGGAATCTGTTCCTTTAAAAATTTACAAAGAAAGGATTTAAGTAATACGGATTGAATTAACCTATCGAAAGACCACATTAAGCCATTACAGAACCCGTAAATAATTACCAGTTATATGGTATAAAGCTTTCGAACCGAGAAGTACCATTTAAACCAAGATTTGGAAAACACTTTTAGGAAAGGTCCTTTTAGGAGCTCTCTCCTTGGTATTACAGGTTGATTGGTGAGGATGGTATACAAGAGAAAGGGGCCCTTTGAGGTAGATTAGTGGAACTGGGTTGGGGAAACCCTATTCATATTCTAAACAGAGTATAACCAGCCACGACGGGAGTTTAGAGCCAACAAAACAACTCAGATTCATTTAATATGGACAAGGAAATTTTGCAATTACAATGCAACGCCCTCACCGTAATAAACGTAGGTTCTGGAATGGAATTCAGGAAAATCCCGTAGAAGCTCAATACCAAACAACGATATAGGATAGTGAAGCAGAGCGGAAAACTTCACGCCCTAGAGACAATCTACTTGCGAAAACACCAAGAAACAAAGGAACGAGGTATCTAGCCCCTTCGAAAAGTTCTAGAACTGATAAGGACGTAGAAATAAAACTTCTTAGCAGAGGGGAGGAACTTCTAGAACCTTCCTGGAGTCTTGGCAATAAGATAATAACCACTTACAGAGAGTATAATCATTATGGTGCGTAGATTACCCATGGGGGTTGCAAGAGGAAGAAAACTCGGCCACAAATCTCGGTCTAGAGATACAGAAGTAACAAGAAACTTACCAGTAGGGTAGATAGCGATGCCGCCTCCACTATGAGAAAAACCTCACTGTTGTTCTCCTCGGTAAGAAATCAAAGTCGTAGAGTTAGACTTCCGAAGGACCTTCCCACAATAGAATCCATTAACCTAGCTAATTCCTTCCTCGGAAAATAAGGTCTGCGGGTATGAATGACCAGGTGGTGAGATAGACTTGTCATGTCCATATTGGATAGTAGGTCAGGTGATTGCCTCGACTGTAGCGTATACCCTACCCGCTTTAATGTCCTGGCCAGGATTAAGTGCATGTCGGACCTACCCCTCCTTTGGTATTTAATAATCTACTAAGCAAAGAGGCGTCTGTGCGACTCATGGAAATATTTAAACACAAATCATAGTAAATGCAGTTAACACAATGCACAGTTGACACTACGCTCGGACAGGTGGAACCGAATGGGATGGGTAAGTGCATATCGGACTTAAACCCTAAATTCACAATGAATGCAGTTAATACAATGTACAGTTGACGCTACATTTCAGACATGTGGAGTCGAATGGGATTACTAGGATGGGCAGAGGATTATGAAATATTCGTACTCTGAGTTTAACCAGAAGGCCTTACCTAACCACTATCCTGTATCCGGATATTTTTAAAGAAAACTATAGGGGTCTGTTTATATTTAATCTTTTCGCAGAGGAGTATAGACTATACTCTACTTTTACCTAAGTCTGTTTGGTCGTTTTCATCGTATGATTATGTGTATGGACTAACGCATGCGGCCTAGGCCATCAACCCCCCAAAGTTGTTTGTATTGTAAACATATGGTAATGGATTATTTATAGGGTCTAACGCGTAAGGATTTGGCCATAAAATCCCAAAGTCGTTTGAGTTGTTAAAACTGTGGTAATGGTTATAGGTACAAACATATAGGAAAGTAATTATAATTACAGGACTTTAAATAAACATTGAAATGAGGAGTAAACACTTATCGTCAATTAGAAAACTTTAAGTTGAATGGTAATGACAGTCGACGACAATAAGGACTCTTGCAAACTTTCTTACTCAAGCTTTATAAAAGAAAGCTTACTTGCTTGAATCTCAAACTATTCCAGGATATTTATACAAACAATTTTTATTTATTTTTAGATAGTTTTTGAGGTATATTACAGGGGGGGGAGGAAGGGAGGAAAAGAGCCAACAGGAGTAAAAGAGAGCTTGAGAGTGAGATTGAGAGATTGAGGGATAGGGTGTAAAGAGAGGGGGGTAGAGAAAGAAAGGGAGGGAGGGAGAGAGCTAGGAGGAGCGGAAGAGAGGTCGAGAGTGATATGGAGAGAGATAGAGAGGGAGGTAGAATGAAAAAGAGACAAAGAGGGACATAGAGAGAGAGTGAGAGTGAGACTAACAACAAGGAGAGAGAGAGAGAGAGAGAGAAGGGGGGGGAGAG
>JZKD02S1663070.1:103648-114013 GCA_000966675.3 Picea glauca
TTATTTTAGTCTTGTTGTTTGATTCATAGACAATTTTGTGCTATTGCAAGACCATTGTGGGAAAAATTGGAAGACAAATTTGTCCAAGTGGAATTGGAATTGTTGTTTGTGTCTTATTGGAATTGGAAGACAAATTTCTCTAATTGGAATTGTTGGTTTTGTCTTATTATGTCTTTTTAGAATTAGAAGACAAAATTGTCCGATTGGAATTGAAATTCTTAGTTTTCATCTTGTGTAATACCAAGACAAATTCGTTCAATTGGAATTGGAATTATTAGTTGTGTCTTCTTTTGAAATATGAAGACAAATTTGTGCACTTAGAATTGGAATTGTTAGTTGTGACTTATTGTGTAATTCAAAGACAAATTTGTGGTGGGGTGTTTGGAGGCCAATTTTTATCTTTAAACATGGGGAACAGACGGATTCGAGAAAGAAAGTCCTCGAGAAAAGAGAAATCGATCAAAAAGTTAGAAGAAGAAATAGAAAAGTTGAAGTTACATATGTCAAAGCGTAGGCTTTTAGAAGAGGGAAATCGACTTTCTAGCGGAATATATGTCAATGTTGTTTCTCCTCCAACACCACAAGCAAAGCGTAAGAGTTTAGTAGAGACCAATCCATCTAGTTTCTCATCAAGACAACTTGTTGTTGATGACCAGATGATGGAAGATTTGCTTAGAGATGATTATACAATGGATGTAATTAGATAAACAAATGGTGTACAACACTGGTGAAGAAGTTCCTGTGGTGCAACTTCTTCTTAGAAAGTCAAATGTTCCATAAACTAGTCAATCCCATGTCCACTTTCCTCCCATATTTGATCTTCATTGATGGAAGGGGAAATAACTGCAACATTGTTAACTCCACAACAGGGAGGTCAAGAGTGTCAGAATAGGGGTTCATCGTCCCTACCAAGATTGAGGATTGTGTGGCGAAGAACTTCTAAACGCATTCAAGTCGATGAAAGTGGTCTAGCATCACTTGAAGGTAAGTTACCTAATTGTACTATTCATTATGATTCTTATAAAATCATTAAAGAATATTTTGAACCAAAAATCGATGCTGCAAAATGTCAATTATTTTTTACKTTGTTAAAATCTAGAAGTTTGACTGCTTTTAGGAGAATTTTAGGCATTAAAATAGTCAAAAGTTTAGAAACAAGTCATCATATTGTTAGAAACCTTGTAGATATTTTTCAAAGAATTGACAAGAAATATCATTCTAAAGACCGCAATGCAACCCGACGTGTCTTATCACAATCAATTGTTAGCAAGATCACAATAAAACATCGTTTTCTACAACAAACCTCACACCTCATGAAATGAAATGTCAAAACCCTTAGAAAGTATTCTCATAGACGAGATAGCCTCGACACAGGTGGCCCAACAGATTTGTAGGCCTTCACTGGTAGGCTACCACATTCTGACATGAAGTTAATTGGAGCAGTTAAGAGACTAGTACAAGATTTTTGGCATGAGAACACTAGGTCTTCTTCCAACCAAAATGATGTACTAAAATTGAGAAGGTGATTTAGGGACCGTGAACTCCATATTAAGCACTTTCTTGACATTACATAGACATAATTGTATGAGAGATTTAGGACAGTACATAGTGCACTTAACTTGGGCCAAATATCTTTCCATAAATGCAAGCCTTGGTATGTTCGAATAAACACAATTCATAACACATGTTGTTGTAGATATAACATTGAGTATGGTTATTATTATGACACACACACACACACAAACACATATATTTTGTGTTTTACATAACACCCTTTTGCATGAATGCTTAGTGATATAGCCACCATCGTCATCTAGAGACTTTATTTAAAACATCTTGTGTACAAGACCAGAGGGTTGTACATTTTATCAAAAAGCTTGCTTAGATGGGACATGCCCCAAATATGGTGGAATGACATTACTGAGCAAGTGCATCCATGTAAGCGATGAGTATGAATTGGGGAGGAAGGAGGTTGCTTTGCAAAGCTTTAAATATGTCACATATGATATTGATAGAGGACATGAAAGAAAAAAGGTGCAATTGGTGACTTCTCTTGTACGAGTATGTGACTTCATGAAAGACTTTGTCGAAAATACACAACATTATGTCTAGTGTGTCCATGTGGCTTGATGGAAGGATGAACATTCTAGAATATGCATAGATACATTTCCAGTTGGTATTGTGTTATCAATGGTTGATTTTACAGAGAACTACACCCTTCAACTGCAAAATGATATTCAAAGCCAATATTATCACTCAGAGCGGATCAACATAATGGTCCATACCACAGAACTACTGGTAAGAAGCTCAGAACCATGTCTTAGTCACAGGTTGTTGTGCTCTTAAGGTAGGCTTGTTTCTTTGTTGGTTGTAGTTTGAACTGACAAAAGTAGTTACGGATCAACAGTTATGAACAGTCCTCATTTTTTTGCTTTTTGTCACCTCTCCATTGTTTAAGATACCTTACCTCGTGTTTCTCACTACCCCAACGAGACTTGCTAGGTTTTAGGATTTTTTTGTCTTACTCTCAGGAGATACTGGGCTTCCAAGTGTCTTCCAAAATGGACCATGATGTCAACGCACTTATTAGCGCGGCTGACAAGGTGCATTGGGAGGAGGAGGTTTTTTTATCCTCGGTGGATGAGCACTTAGTAGTTAATAACCATATCCGTCACCCTGTGCTTTGTAATAAAGTCGACGTGACGGTGGGAAAACATTTCATTACCTCTTTGAGTGACTCTGGACTTAAGCACAACTGTACTAGATGACAAGGCCTTGTGCTGGACTCTCATAAAAGGTTTTAGAGGGTCAAATAGCTCCACAACAAAGGGTTCAAGCTCGGGATCCTTACAGTCGAGTTCTGGAAAATGAAAGTGAGTTTGCTTCAGCTTTTGGAAGTGTTGAGGAACAGTACAGGTGAAGATTACACAGAAAAAATCCCTCCTATCAACCCGCAAAAGTCCAGAAGCCAAATAAAACCAAGCGAAAGTTAGTCCTTGGAATGGACATCAGCTTGGAGGAGTCGTGCACACTTTCACTCTATACCCTGGTGGGTAGAATAGCCTATAGGTCAAGGTGTTCATCTATCTTGGAGGACTAGATGAAGTTATACTGGCTACCTTTTATGTGCTATTGTCCTGAGTTAATCACTCTACCTAGAGGTTGAATGAGTTTTTTGTTTAAAAACCCAGAAGATTCAGAGAAGGTTTTGAATACTTTTTGGAGTTATGATGGTGGTAGCCTAATGCTAAAGCGACGAAATTTAAGTTTTAATCCCTCTACTGAATACTTCAGCTACAGACACATCGGGGTGCTCCTCCCAAGTTTTCCACTACAGTTGTGGAATAGAAAAGCCATGGAAGCGGTCGGGAAATCTTTAGTGTGTTTCATAAAAATTGAGGAAGGGGACCTCCTCTCCCTGAATAAGAAAACGGAAAATTTTTTAGTTGAAATCTACATCCATGGAGGTCTCCTGGACGTTCTGGAGATAGAATGGCGCAGTCTTATTTTTGTCTAGCGCCTGGACTACTTGGGACCGCCTTTTTGTTGCACTCTTTGCCGAAAGACTTGGCACCTTCGGAATGACTGCACATGAATTTATGGATCCTTGTCGGATGAGGAGGATACAACGGTTACTTCGAGTGATACAATGACTCCATTGGAGGAGGAAGACAGTCCCACTTTTTACCCAAGTTATAGTGATCTTGAAATTTCTCCTATAGACGACACTTCTTTTACTGGTAAGTTAAGACTCTTTTTCCCAAAGCTCCACTCATCTTTGTCTTTATGGGAGTGTCAACCCCTGAATACTACGCTTTCCTCTTCTTTGTCTTCTTGCTTTAGAGCATCTACTGTTTTTCCTTTTGATTTACGTCATGTATGTGACTTAGCCACAAACCCTCCCGAGACGACTCCCTTTGTAGAGAAGTCCAAAAATCCTTCCTTAGATGCACCTTCATTGGTTGCTTACCCAGTACCAGGCTATACAGAATCTGAACTCAGTGATAGTGCCTTAGACAATCTCCTCACTGATTTGTTACCTTCTGGGCATAGGCTTAAAAATCCCTTATCGCTTCCTGTTTTTTCTGGAACTTCACCGATGGTAAGGAAGGAAACCATAGGCTCTACCTCTGAATTCCATGCGACGCCGAGCTTGTCAACAACAGACCCTGCTTAGTTGAGGGGCTTAGGGTTCGAAGTCTCACCTTTAAAAACGTGTAGCGCTCGCAGGAAGGCGAGATCTACTTTAAACCCGTTGCCTACAACAACTACCACTTTTGATCTCGGGGCACTTAGAGGATTAAAATCCCTTGCTAGGGCTAAGATATGATTATTGTTTCCCTTAATGTTAGAGGGGTGGGGGAACCCCTGCTACTCTAAACTCGTTGCCTACAACAACTACCACTTCTGATCTCGAGGCACTTAGAGGATTAAAATCCCTTGCTAGGGCTAAGATATGATTATTGTTTCCCTCAATGTTAGAGGGGCGGAGGGACCCCTGAAACAAAACTCCTTGAGAAGACTGTTACATATTACTTCCCCAAGTATCATTTTATTACAGGAGACTTTGGTAATGGTGGACAAGGCAAGATCCTTCATCCTTAAGTTAAGACCCGATTGGCGGACTTGCGTTGTGAGTGCAGTGGGGACTTCTGGAGGATTACTTGCCTCTTGGGATCCAATTTTTTTCACTTTCAACCCTTTTCTAAGTATTGGTGGTATACTTTTGACAGGGCACTCCAATGAGGACAAAAGAAATCTTTTGATTCTGAATATCTATGGACCATGTTAGAATAGAAAGGAATTTTGAGCTTCGGTGGAGGCCTCGGGGCTGTTAGCCGAAAAAAACATGATTATAGCAGGAGATTTAAATCTCACAACTTCACCAACTGAGATATTGGGGCAGAAATCAACTTGTGATTTTTTATCTGGCTACTTTAAGTCGGTTTTTCATAAGTATTCTCTCATTGATGTGATTCTGACAGAAACTATGCCAACCTGGAAAAATGGTCGAGCCGGAGAAGAAAGTATCTCAAAGAGATTGGATAGGTTTTATATTGCTGAGGAGGTCTTAGCAACAACACAAAGGTACAGGTCATGGGTACAATTTCCCTTTCTATCGGATCACGCTCTGATTTGCCTTGAACTTGGACAAGGTTTCCCAAAAGTCTCTTATCCCTTCAAATTCAACCCAGGATGGTTAGGAGAGGAAAGCTTCGCCACTATGGTAAAGGATGTTTGGCAGGATCCTGATTTGACTAACATTTTAGATGCTCAAAGGAGACTCGTGGCAACGTTGTCAAAGTTAAAATGTTGTGTAAAAGTCTGGGCAAAGAACAAGCATCTTAGAGACACAAAGGATCTACGAGAGATAGAAGAGACTTTGGCTATTAAATACGAATAGATGTTTAAAGCCACTACTGATGGGCTTTGTGATCAATCAATGTATAATCTTGAAAAAGCAAGAAAGAGTCTTATGTTGGCAGATGAAGAACAACGACACCATAAAATCCGTGCAATCTGGATCAAAAGCAGTGACAAGAACAAAAAATTCTTCCACAATTTCGTGAGTTTTAGGTGAAACAAAAAATTCATATGGGGGGTGTAGGATGATTCTGGAGCTACTCTTTCTGAACAGAGAGCAATTAAGACGGAAGCTACAAAGTTTTTTAAATCCTTCTACCATGATTTGGGACATACGTCTATTTTTAATCAATTAAACTATGTTCAACTCTTCTCGACCATTGTAAGTAATGAGGACAAACGACTGCTAGAAAATGTTGCTACAAAGGAGGAACTTCTAGGCATTCTGGAAGATTTTGCAAAGGACAAAAGCCCCAGACCTGATGGTTGGACACCAGATTTCTTCTTATCCTTATGTGAACTTGTCGGCCAGGATCTGTTGGACTGTGTGGAGGATTCTAGGGTAAAGGGGAAGGTAATAAACCCGATGAACTCTACTTTTATCGCTCTGATCCCGAAAGGCAATAAACCTACTGGCTTCATGGATTATCGACTGATAGCTCTATGAAACTTGTGCTATAAGCTCATTGCCAAGGTGATCGCTAAAAGACTAAAATCGATTTTATCCAAAGCATTATCTACGGAGTAATTGGGCTTCTTCAAAGGAAGACAAATACTAGATGCCATCGGGACTGCTCAAGAATGTTTACATAGCATCAAAAGTAAGAAACTGCATTCCATTATTCTGAAACTAGATTTGAAAAAAGCCTATGACTGCATAGATTGGGATTATCTGAGTTTAATTTTGCTGCAAATTGGTTTTGGCCTCCCAACCACAAACTGGATAACGGTGTGTGTCTCCTCCACCAACTGCGCAGTTATGATCAACGGTGAGCCCACAAATTTTTTTAATTGCAAAAAAGGCCTCTGACAAGGATGTCCGATGTTGCCCCTCCTCTTCATCTTGATGATGGAAGGCCTCCGTCTGACACTCAACAAAGAAAAAGATGACGGTCTTATTACTGGTTTAAAAGTGTCCAGGATGCTAAATATTCTACACCTCCTCTTTGTAGATGACATTCTGATTTTGTCTAGACCTTCTCTTTCTGAATGGAAGGTAATACAGGGAATTCTATAGGACTTCTGCAAGGCGTTGGGGATGATAATTAATGCACATAATTCAATTAATCTTCATTATGGTGTCGACAATGATACACTTAATGCTATAAATGATGTTTTTACCTTTCCGAGTAAATATTTGGAACATGGTTTCCATTATTTGGGTTTTTTTCTAAAACTTGATACTACAAAGCTGCTGATTGGAACTGGTTAATAGAAAAATTCGAGGTCCATATAAAACATCGGGGAAATAAATTGTTATCTTTGGGTGGACGCCTTGTGCTTCTAAAGGTTGTTCTAGAGACACAACCAGTGTACTGGTTATCATTGGCTCATGTGGTGATTTATGTTCTTAATACTATTCGTAAGATTTGTTTTGCTTTCCTATGGTCAAGTGTTAAAAACAAGAAAAAGTACCATCTGTGCAGTTGGATGTCGATCACCAGACCAAAATCTTATGGCGGATGGGGTTTACACAACATCATGTTGTTTAGTAGATCTTTGGCAACAAACACTATGTGGAGAGCTATCATGAAGACAGGGGATCTGGAAAAGTGTTCTAAAAGACAAGTATTACCCACATTTCCCAATTTGGACGTGGCTCTGATTAGTGGATCCGCTCCACCAAAAGGGTTCCCAAACATGGAAAAATTTGTGTAATACCTTACCTATTATATTGCGATGGCTAGCCTGGAAACCAAGCATAGGTCATTCAATCATTATAGGCAAAGACACGATCCTGGGATTAGGAAAGGAATCCATTTTATCTATTGAGTTAGTGGGAAGGTTAAATCAAAAAGGCATTTATTTCTTATATCAAGCAACAACCCAGGCCATTGGAATAGAAACATGAAAGAGTTGGTTATGTAGTGAAGATATGGAACTGTCGAATATTCTCGTTGAGGAATGGAATCGCTACAGAGCACTACTGGCGAAATTGAGCATATCCTTAGTCAACAAGCCAGACGAGTTGATCTGGACAGGAGGAGATATGTCGGGTGTCATCTCAGTGAAGAACATTTATGAAGCTATGTCGAATCTACTTTGGAAAAAAAAAAAAAAAGATGGCAGAAGAAATTCTTGACGTGGGAGTGCGCTTTGAAGATAAAATTATTTAATTGGTTATTAATAGAAGACAAAGTTCTATCTTGGAAAAATCTTCAAAAACGGGGATGGCAAGGCCCGGGCATCTGTTGTTTGGGTAAAAACCACGGTGAATCCACTAAATGTATTTTTTTAACTTGTCATTTTTCCAGAACAGTTTGGGCAGAGCTTAAAAAAACTTTGGATCTGGGAATCAGAGGGAATGGTGCTTCTGTGGTTGATTCCTTCAAAAACTGGAATTTGCAAAATCAAAGATTGACTTCCCTGCCAACGTTTGTTTGCTGGTACATTTGGGCTGATAGGAACAGAGCCCTTTTTGAAGGATCATGCCCCTCAGTACACCGATTTGTCTACCTCTCATGATGCGCATTGGAGCATCTCTAGAAAACACACAAAGAAAAAAAACCTCAAATTATGGGTCCTTCTCCTCCAGCTGATAAACAATATGCTTGGTTTGAAGGGGCAGCCTAGATCAATGGCAACAAATGTGGGGCCGGGGTATCATAAAGATAAACACTTCAAATGAATGCAGATGCACTTTAAATTGTGGTGGCAGGTCCAATACAAGAGATGAGTTCCTGGGTGCATGGTCTACCTTAGTTCTTGCGGAAAGATTAGCAATTTATGATATACACATCATGGGTGACTCAAAGATAGTCATTGAATGGCTAAAGAAGGAGGGTGATCTTAGAGTTGCAAGCCTTGAAGCATGGAAAGAAAGAATTGTTGAAATATGCACTCATTTCAGATCCATTACTTTCGAGCACATTTACAGGGAGATGAATCAAGAAGCAAACTATCAATCAAAATAGACCTTCTTCAGCATTCGAGGGAAGATCACTTATAATCTATGGGTGGAAGGCCACAAGGGACCAACTCTGTACCTATCTCTTTAATCAGCCCAAGAAGGTCATAGTTTTTTGAGTTTTTTTGTGAATATATCTTTCATATGCATAAAGGTGCAGCTCAAGACAGTTATATTCTTCTAATCTTTTTTGTAATTTCCACCCTGAAATACAATTTAGAAGAGGCGGTCTATTTTTCACTTTTTCGAGAATGACTTCTCACTCTAGGAATGGATATAGAACTTCTTTTGGTCAGTAAAGAAAAGACAATGTAAACAATTTATATTATGTTTAATATAAATGAGAAATTTTCATTTGGAAAAAAGGCATGGGCCAAATCGTAATGAAGAAAACATAGTTATATTGAAGGAGTGTCACTTTTACATAAGTGATGATCGATGTCATGACTTAGCCTACGTACAACATTGCTTTCGATTGTTTTACAATCACCTTAAGGAGAAGAACATACAGATGGATCAACATTGGATTTGGTCAGATGGTTGTGCAAGCTAGTTCAAGAATGCTCGTGTATTTCAATGGTTGCGTATGTTGCACAAAAAACTCAAGGTACCACACATTTTGAACTATTTTGAATCTGTGCAAGGGAAAGGGGAGCATGATGGATCAAGTGTATGCATAAAAAGAGCGTTACGCAGGTAAGAAATGAAGTTCACAACTACTTCCCTCATTCGAGATGTGAAATCCATTGTTTAATGGCGTTCTTCAGTAATGGGAGAGGGAACAAGAACCCGTGAATACCAATCACACAGGAAAGGACATGTACATAGATATTTTCGGGAGGTGGTTGATCTAGATCGATCATAGTGGTATGAATGTAAAAAAATCCAAGGTACTCGTGGATTCCATTCAATTAGAACATCAGATAATGCAATAGTTGAAATATGGCCGAGAAAACTCTCTTGTTTCTGTGGTCCATGTAGTAGTAACAAATGAAATGATTGTGAATTGACAGACTGGGTTGATAGATGAGATCATGTATCACTCCCCATTGGTCAATGTATAACTACGAAATTATCCCAGTTTGATGAGGACCAATCAAGTATTTCAATAGATTTTGATCATGTCTCAGATCTCATACTACTAGGTTCATTGAAAGCTTCTATTAAATTTTGAATAAATAGCATCACTATTTTGTGCTTTGGTCATTTAGTGGACTCACATGTTGGCACTCAATTTTTTTCAAGGCACATATACGCAGTGGTTTCCCCGAAAGATAATGAATGGGGCATTGATTATTGGTTGGCACATTGCTTAAAGGGAAAGCAGACTCTTGTGCAATCAGTAACAGACTTCGAAGGTAGTGAACTTCCGATGGGGTCGATGGTTATTAAAGGATAATATATGACATGGGATGAAAGAACATCAAAGAAAGGTAGTTAGGTATTTCAAGATTATAAGGGATGAAAGAACATCAAAGAAAGGTAGTTAGGTATTTCAAGATTATAAGGGATTAGTAGGTCCCTTATTGCAGTTTTGGAAATTTGGTAAGTCAATGTCAAGATCTTGGAGAACTTTGTTTGCTAAATGCAATTTAGCCCCATATGAAAAGGATTCTCTAATGCTCGACCTTGACTTTTCCCACGAACATATGCTTGGAGATGAAAAAAACCATAAATTCAGAAAACTTAGAACATTAACACATTATAAAGTAGAAATACTAGTTGAGCAATGGATGAGTTACCAATAGATAGTTGTAATAAAAGCTAGATCTTTTTGCAACATTTTCCAAACTCCAAAAGGTGATAAACTCCTTTTGTGTTAGTTTCCATAGAGACATTGTACCTAGATGAAAAGATAAACTTAATTATATTTA
>JZKD02S1663081.1:27939-38177 GCA_000966675.3 Picea glauca
ATACATGAGGTGTATAGTTGATGATGTTGGTACATATTGATGAGTCATAGTTGATGAGTAGTTGACACATGATTAGTACATACTTGGTACATGGTTGGATGAACTTGTTTATGGTACAGGTTGGTGCATGGTTGATGCACTTGTTCATGGTACAGGTTGATTACAGGTTGAGGTATAGGTTGATGAATGGTTGATGCATGGTTCATGTTTATTGGTACATGTTTACAGTGGTATATCTCACAGTGATAGTGTGACAGTGGTTCCATCATTCTACTTCTACTTCAGGGCGATGGGACGGGGAAAGGATAGGTGGTTATCGCCACCTTCCGGTTGTAGCTAGAGAACATAGGGGGTTGTAGCCTCCTTCTGGTTGTAGCCATATAATTGGGGAGTTGGAGATTCCCTCAGGTTGTAGCCTGAGAAAATAGGGGGTTGGAGCCTCCTTCCAGTTGCAGCTGGAAAACAAAGGAAGTTGGTGCTTCCAATGAATATAATTCTTCAAGACATATAATAAAAATCATTCCATGGTTTTCTCCCACTTTGGGTTTCCACGTAAAACACCGGTGTACTATGTATGTGTATGATTGTTCATTTGTTCATTGCTCATTATTGGATGTTAATTCTACATTGATATAACACTTGGATTATTTGGTTAAAAATGATTATAATTTCTTTATTACTGATTCACCCCCCCTCTCAGTAATCCAACAACCAGACATCTATCTACACCAAACTCATTGCAACTTACCGAATAAATTTTGAAAATCACCACATTAAGTATATAGTTTTGTTTTGCATAAAAGCCTACTGATGTCGCCCTCGCCTGCACTCCTCGGAGCACGACTGCTCTCACAGGATCTTCTTTCCTTTCGGCCCGAAGAACTCAATGGTTCTTCTATTTCCCTATCAGGAAATCTGCACCCCACAGATTTTCTTCGGCATGATCCTCCCTTCTCTATTTTCGGAGGATCGGAACTCGCAGCTTCGCAAGTTCTCGTTTACTCGCTGGGCTTTCGAATCCCCAAGACCCGATATGTCAGTCAACGCTGGCTTCCTCTCGCCTTATCGAGACTTCAGTTCTATCGTGACCTCGCGCTATTGCAACTTTTCTATTCGCGATACCAAGTGTTCGGGTTTCCAACTCCCGAGTCCCGATGTGACGAAACTCCGATGCGATCTTGTCGCACTTTCGCAACCTCGCGCCCTCGCTTCTTCATGGCTTGGAGTACCCAAGGTTTGAGTCCTAACCTTGCGAACCCCGTGTTCGTGATACCCTGACCTCGCCACATGTCTTCTACTTACGACTATGGTCCCACACAGCTCACGTCACCATCGGGATATCGCGTGTCGCAAGCTCGCAACTCCCCTTGCCAAATATTCAACACCTTTCTCACGAGATCCTGATAGGTGATCTCCGTGAATAATACAATGGCCCTGGCCAACTTGTATCAGCGCTCTGCCCTCTTGAGCTTAGAACCTTTAAATGCTTCCGTTGTAACCTCCTTGCACCTCCGCAATATCCAACAACCCACGGAACTTTGCAAAATCTCCTCGGATGATTTCGTCCGTCTGTTCTTCCTTGTGAAACCCACGAAAAGGAAGAAGTGTCTCTCCACGAGACTTGTTATCTGCTTGCCAACCTGCGACGCTTCTCCGAACTTCAATGTCAACTTCCCTTGCGCTTATACTTCAATGAATTCGAAGGCCTACTCCTCCTGAGCTTCCTTACAATTTTCAAATACTTAGACAGAACTTTGCACGCACTCCTTGCGGCAAATCTTCAAATTTGCCTAAGTGTTGAAGTCTCTCAACCCTGCGCACTCCTGCAACAGTAGTCCTTCAATACTTTTCTCAGAATCACAATTCTGAGACTTTTTCTCTTGGCCTGCACACTCCTTACATGACACTATGCCTACCTACACCTTCACATAAATGAGAACAAAAGCTATCTCTAAGTGGACCCTTCTGTCAATGCACTCCTTGCGGACAATTCGACTGCACTCCTTGCAGGAATCTTCTGGCTCACTTAGAGAAACAATTGAAACTCATTCACTCACCCTCGCAGACTTCAATTCAACCATGAAATCACATACACAGCATATCAAAGCAAATGTATGACAGGAAGCAAACATTCATGAGCATAACCTTAACACACAGAGAATAGACACATAACCATGAAATTGAATCAAAGCTTTCTTCTATTAATTCAATATCTATACATGGGTGTTCTTTACACAGCTCTCTGCTTGCTCTTCTCTTCTTTGCTCCTGCTCTCGATTATGAATTGATAATGTTACAATGATACAATGAGGGTGTCTATATCCGTTTTCCCTCTCGAACCCTAAACTATCAAATCTACAATTAAAATCTACCTACCAGCATTTAACTAAAGTAAATGCCGTCTATCTACCTAAGGATGAGAGATTAAAGGCTCAAGGTCCACTACAATATACAAGTGCGCCATCTCTTAAATGGATCATTTAAGATTACGCAACAATCCCAAAGTGTTTTCAAAATTTGGTGCTGGCTTGTCCAGCTGTCTTTCGCTCCACGCTGGCTCGCTTGATGAGCTGGCGATGCTCCTGCATCATACTCCTCGGCTTGAAAATTTTCATGGGCTCCTGTCCATGAGCTCTTGCACGGTCTGTCCATGCTTCTGTATCATTGCTTCAGTCTCCTAGCTAGAATATTCCACTGGATGATTCTTCCATTTGACCAGATACTCAAAGTATTCTTTCCTCCTGGTCTTCTTACCCACTCTCTTGTCCAGTATGCATTCCATCTGTGGCTTTTCTGCAATCAGCATCTGGTTCTACCACTGGACTTCTAGTTGTTCATCACTTCTAGCTCCTAATTCGTCAGCCTTATATGGATATAAGTATGAGACATTGAATGTCAGAGATATCCCGATGCCATCCGGCAATTCAATCTCATACACATTCTCTCCGAATTTCTTCAGGACTCTGCATGGCCCGATTTTCTTCATTTTCAGCTTATTATATGTTCCCCTTGGGAACCTTTCCTTCCTAAAATGTGCCAGAACTAGATCGCCAACTTCAAAATGAAGTTTTCTTCGATGCTGATCTTCTCTGTGCTTATATTCCTGACTTGAATCAATCAGTCGCTGCTTCACTCTGCTGTGAAGTTCTTTCATTGCCTCAGTGAATTCCTCTGCACTAGCGCTGCTAGTAGCAGTCTGTCCTGAATCTCACAATTCAAAAACTCCCCTCAGTTGTGCACCATACACAATCTGAAATGGACTTTTCCCTGTACTCCGATTCACCGAATCGTTGTATGCAAACTCGGCCTGTGGTAATATCTGATCCCAGCTGCTATGGTACTCTGTCACCAAGCTTCTCAGCAAGTCTCCCAGACTCCTGTTGACCACTTCTGTTTGTCCTTCTGTCTAAGGATGATAAGCAGAACTAAACACCAAGTTAGTTCCTAGCTTCTTCCATAGCGTCCTCCAAAAATTCCCTATGAATTTCGTTTCTCTGTCCGAAACTATGCTTTTCGGCAATCCATGAAGTCGAATGACCTCCTTAAAAAAAAAAATTGCGATGTGAGTTGCATCGCTGGTATTCTGGCATGGAATGAAATGTGACATCTTTGAAAACCTGTCCACCACCACAAAGATCAAATCAACACCTCTTTGTGTCCTCGGCAAACCCAATACAAAATCCATGCTGATCGCCTCCCATGGTCTCTCAGGTATGGGCAATGGCTGATAGAATCCCACATTCTGCTTCCTTCCTTTCGAATGCTGGCAAACTCTACATTTGTCAACAAATATTTTGACATCTGTTCGCATCCCTAGCCAAAAATATGATTCGCTCATCTTCGCGAATGTTTTGTCATGGCCAAAGTGTCCTGCTAATCCACCACTGTGTTTTTCCTTCAACAAGTTCTCCCTCATGGAGCAATTTGGAATACACAGTTGATTGCCTCTGAATAGTAATCCCTCCTAGATCATGTAATCTATCCACAAGCTTCTGTCTCTGAGAACTGGATTCTCAACTGCCTCATATGCCTCTCTGAAATCTGCATCTCTTGCGTACATGTCCCTGAGATTTTCAAAACCCAATGTTTTGACTCGGAACTCCTGCAGCAACAAACACTTCCTGCTCAAAGCATCAGCCACTTTGTTAGCAGTACCCGAAATATGCTTAATCACAAACATGAAATTCTGCATATACTCTACCCATTTTGCATGTTTCTGATTCAACTTCTCTTGTTGACTCACAAATTGCAATGCATGATTATCGCTGTATAATACAAATTCCTTTGGGATCAAGTAATTCCTCCACTTCTTCAATGCCTGTATGATAACATAGAATTCTTTATCATACGTGGAGTATTTCAATTTTGCCTCATCCAGCTTCTCACTGAAATATGCAACTGGTCTGTCCTCCTGACTCAAGACTGCTCCTATGGCATACCCACTTGCATCACATTTCACCTGAAATGTCTTCTGGAAATCCGGCAACACCAACACCGGTTGTTCCGTGATCTTTCACTTCAACAGATTGAAGCTCTTCTCAGCCTCTGCTGTCCAATGAAAAGATTTATGTCGCTTCTTGATCGTATCCATCATTGCGGCGCTAATTCCACTGAAATTCCTGATGAATTTCCAGTAGAAACTAGCCAAACCATGAAAACTTCTCACCTCGAAAATAGTTCTCGGTGATGGCCAATTCTTAATCACTTCCACCTTACTTGGATCCATCTTTAATTCATTCACCGATATAACAAAACCCAAGTAAATGAGTTCTGTCTTTATGAATGAGCACTTCTTCATGTTGACCAACAGCTTCTCCTGCTGTAGCCTTCTCATCACAATGGCCAAATGTTTCAAATGCTCAGCCTTTGTCTTACTGAAGATCAGTATATCATCCAGATATACGAAAACAAACTTCCCGATGAATTCCCTCAGGACTTCATTCATCAATCTCATGAATGTGCTGGGTGCATTCATCAAGCCAAACGACATGACTAGCCATTCATATAGTCCTTCGTTTGTCTTGAAGGCTGTCTTCCACTCATCACCTTCCCTCATGCGAATCTGATGATATCTGCTTTTAAAATCTATTTTTGAAAAATACTTTGCCCCACTCAGGCAATCCATCAGATCATCCATTCTCGGCAGTGGAAATCTGTACCTGATGGTTATCTTGTTTATCGCTCTGGCATCGGTGCACATTCTCCAGCCTCCATCTTTATTTGGACTTAGTACTGTCGGAACAACACACAGACTCAGGCTTTCCCTGACCAATCCTTTGTCCATCAACTCCTGGACCTGCTTCTTAACCTCCTCATTTTCTTGCGGCATCAACCTATACGCAGCTTTGTTTGGCAAACTTGCTCTTGGTATGAGGTCAATGTGATGACTCACACTCCTTATCGGTGGCAACAAATGAGGTAATTTGTCCACTATGATGTCAGCGAACTCTTCCAACAATTCCTGAATCTCATCTGGTAGATCATCCACTCTTGCGCTAGTCAGAACAATTCTTGGCTTTCTGACCACAAAGAATTGTGGATCTTCTTTCTTCTCCATCTCCGTGAGAAGTTCCTTCCCACTGATGAGAAGTATTGTGTTGCTAACTTCCGGCTTCACTTCCTTATCCTTTATCGGAAGCAACCTGTGTGTCCTCCCATCCTTCTCTAAAGTATATGTGTTCATTCTTCCATCATGAACCACATTTCTGTCATATTGCCATGGTCTACCCAGCAATAGATGACATACATCTATGGGAATGACATCGCATAATACCTTATCATTATACCCTCCAATTTTAAATTCAACTAAACACTGTTTAGTCACACTCACCTGATGTCCCTTCTGTAGCCATGAAACTTTATATGGACTCGAATGATCAGTTGTCTCCAGCTCCAGTTTCTCTACCATCTTGATTGAAACGAGATTATCTGTGCTACCGCTGTCCATAATAACCTTGCATACCCAATCCTTGGTCTTGCAAGCTGTCCTAAACAGTCTGGTCCTCTGAGATGAGTCCTCCACCTCCTTTCCGGGTGTTAAGAGAGATTTACGCATCATCAGTGAACTTCCACCTTCTGTATCTTCGGTATCAACATCACGCCTCTGCACTTCCATGATGTGAGCTTCTCCGATGTCCTTCTTTTTCTATGGACACTCAAATGACCTGTGCCCATTCTTCCCACATGTGAAACATGTGATAACTCCACCTCTTCCCCTTCCTCTACCTCTGGTACGAGGAAAAGTATTTGCATCAGCATAATCTCCCTTCTGCTCATTATGCTGCCCTCTCTTTTCAATGTATGGTCCTTTCTGTGAGGTACCACCTCTTTTTTCTCTACCCTGAGGCTTCCTCCATTCCTCCTTGGGCTTCTGGAATTTCTCCTGGGAAACTGCCTTGCCTCTGGGCTGACTTCTGCCTCGCCCTCACTGACCTTGCTTACGACTCAACTTCTCCTCTGCTTTCAGAGCCATCTGATAAGCATCCTCCACTGTTCAGATGGTTACCATGCTCAGTTCATCTTGAATGTCATATCTCAGACCATTCATATATCTGGCAACCTTCTCATCATCGCTCTCCCGATGACCTTCTCTGATGTTCAGTCGATAGAATTCCTCGGTGTATTCCTTCACTATCATCAGCTTCTGTCTCAGGTTCCGCATTCTCCTGAACAGAGTAATTTGATAGTCCCTTGGGATGAGCTTCACTTTCATCTTCGCGATCATTTGATCCCAACTTTTGATCTTTTGCTTACCTTTGCAGTGTCTGTCAGCTTGTAGCTCATCCCACCACAATGCTGCATGTCCTTTCAATCATGTAACAACATGTATGACCTTCCTATCTTCTTCGATATCTTCATAGTCGAAGTAGGTGTCAAGAGCTCTAATCCAGTCTAGCAGCTCCTCTGCATCTAGATTTCCCTCGTAAACTGGAATGTCCATTTTCACCTTCGCACCCATTTTGGCGATAGCTTTAATCAACTTCTCAGTTGATGCATCCTCGGCTGCAACTTCCTCGTGCTGTTTAGCTTCAACTTCTCCTTCGAAGTCACTTAAATCTCCGGTGCTGGCTGTGCGTCTCTGTGCTGTTTCCATCTCCTCAAGTCTTGCTTAAAGATCTCTCATCTGCCTCTTCATTTCTGGGTTTCCTGCCGGCCTGCCTCTTCTTCGCACCTCCCTATCTTCTGGATCAAGCGATTGTCTCTCTCGCCTTGGCGGCATGGTGTATTCTCCTTCTCTGCTATAGAAAGCAAATAATTTATTCCTGCTCTGATACCACTTGATGTCACCCTCGCCTGCACTCCTCAGAGCATGACCGCTCTCACAGGACCTTCTTTCCTTTCATCCCGAAGAACTCAATGGTTCTTCTATTTCCCTATCAAGAAATCTGCACCCCACAGGTTTTCTTCGGCGCGATCCTCCCTTCTCTATTTTCGGAGGATCGGAACTCTCATCTTCACAAGTTCTCATTTAATCACTGGGCTTTCGAATCCCCGAGACCCGATATGTCAGTCAACACTGGCTTCCTCTTGCCTTATCAGGACTTCGGTTCTATCGCGACCTCACATTATCGCGACTTCGCTATTCGCGATACCAAGCGTTCGGGTTTCCAACTCCCGAGTCCCGATGCGACGAAACTCCGATGCGATCTTGTCACACTTTCGCAACCTCGCACCCTCGCTTCTTCATGGCTTGGAGTACCCAAGGTTTGAGTCCTCACCTTGCAAACCCCGAGTTCGCGAGACCCTGACCTCGCCACCTGTCTTCCACTTACGACTATGGTCCCACACGGCTCACGTCACTGTCAATATATCGTGTATCGCAAGCTCGCAACTCCCCTTGCCAAATCTTCGACACCTTTCTCACGAGATCCCGATAGGCAATCTCCATGAATAATACAATGACCCTGGCTGACTTGTATCAGTGCTCTGCCCTCCTGAGCTTAGAACCTTTAAACACTTCTGCCATAACCTCCTTGCACCTCCACAAGATCCAACGGCCCACGGAACTTTGAGAAATCTCCTCGGATGATTTCGTCCGTCTGTTCTTCCTTGTGAAACCCACAAAAAGGAAGAAGTGTCTCTCCACGAGACTCATTATCTGCTTGCCAACCTGCGATGCTTCTCTGAACTTCAACGACAACTTCCCTTGTGCTTATCCTTCAATGAACTTGAAGGCCTACTCCTCCTGAGCTTCCTTACAATTTTCAAATACTTAGATGGAACTTTGCACGCACGCCTTGCAGAAAATCTTCAACTTTGCCTAAGTGTTGAAGTCTCTCGACCCCGCGCACTCCTGCAGCAGTAGTCCTTCAATACTTTGCTCAGAATCGCAATTCTGAGACTTTTTCTCTTGGCCTGCACACTCCTTGCACGACACTGTGCCTACCTGCACCTTTGCAGAAATGAGAACAAAATATATCTCTAAGTGGACCCTTCTGTCAACGCACTCCTTGCGGATAATTTGACTGCACTCCTTGCAGGAATCTTCTGGCTCACTTAGAGAAACAATTGAAACTCATTCACTCACCCTCTCAGACTTCAATTCAACCATGAAATCACATACACAACATATCAAAGAAAATGTATGACAGGAAGCAAACATTCATGAGCATAACCTTAACACACAGAGAATAGACACATAACCATGAAAATGAATCAAAGCTTTCTTCTATTAATTCAATATCTATACATGGGTGTTCTTTACACAGCTCTCTTCTTTCTCTTCTCTTCTTTTCTCCTACTCTCGATTATGAATTGATAATGTTACAATGATACAATGAGGGTGTCTATATCCGTTTTCCCTCTCGAACCCTAAACTATCAAATCTACAATTAAAATCTACCTACCAGCATTTAACTAAAGTAAATGTCATCTATCTACCTAAGGATGAGAGCTTAAAGGCTCAAGGTCCACTACAATATACAAGTGCGCTGACTCTTAAATGGATCATTTAAGATTACGCAACAATCCCAAAGTTTTTTCAAAATTTGGTGCTGGCTTGTCCAGCTATCTTCTGCTCCACGCTGGCTCGCTTGATGAGCTAGAGATGCTCCTACATCACCTACATTTCATTAATATCACTAAATTAAGTTGCTGGAATGTATAAACTTTCATATGAAATTAACTAAATTCTCTTCATTCCAAAAATTAATGAATAATTCTCTAAACAATACAATAACTAAATAGCATAATTGTTGATCTGGCGGTGACACAGACTGATATTGCTACCAAACTCCTCCTGGACTTGGCCCCGCTCCTTCGCTTTCCAATCATGAAGACCTCACCGTAACCTCCCAGCCAATGCTAGGGGTACTCTTCTTCCCCTTGAGCCCCCCGAGCCATAAAGGGGCCACCCACACAACCATAGAAAACTAGCCCCCAACTCACCTAGAAAGGTCGAGCTACCACTCTCTATCCGAGCTGGGGATCCCAACTCCCACAAGAAAAATCAATCAAGAAAAATATCGGTAGCATAACCTTACGCCTACCAGTCATGATCCATACCCCTTATCTGCCATTTCTTTTATAGAGTTCTACTTAGTGACAACTTCCATTTGCACAATAAATTTGTTTTATTATAATTAATTAGGAAAAATATGCCCCGTACACTTGTCACCCGATCCCTTAGTTGCACTGGAATTTCATTTAATTAATTAAACTAATTTGTCAATTTCCCTCAACCACCTAAAAACATTCCTAAAAATGCTCCTCGATGTCCCTTTATTCCCTCACATTCCCTTAATGATTGATGCATTTCTTAAAGCTTAGTAGAGTTAATTTTAGGAAATTTCTCTACACTAGATTCCCTTCTATGTTCCACATTCCTTTTTGTATTTAAGTTTCCCCTTTTTGGTCTAAGTTATAATTTAGCAAGTTTTTCACAAAGTCAGAATAAAATTTTTGGATAATTTCTTTCTCATTTAATTTATAAATTTGATTTTTCTTCATCCCCCCCTTTATTAATTGATTAATTAGTTTTAGTCCTTATACCCCCCAATTATACCTATGTGTTGGTCACTATAATTTCTTAATTAATTTCAAACAACCAAGTGAAACATAAATTATCAACCCAGGGAAGTCTTTTGTTTCAAAGATAGCCACGCACTATATATGCTCAATTCCGAAAGCATTTAGTGTTGTAGTAAAGAAATCATTCTATCTATATTTGTTGAAGTGAACTGAAGTTCTGAATTAAATCACAGGAAAGAAATCTCCCTAATTGCAATTCCTTACAGCTA
>JZKD02S1663081.1:49198-97610 GCA_000966675.3 Picea glauca
AATATAGGATGAGAGGTTGAGAAAATATCTCAACCATAAACATGAATCTAGGATCTCATAAATCCAACTCCCTAACAAACTCCTAATAATAATATCACACAACTCACATAGAGATTGACTCTACTTCTTAATACATCATATTAGATAAGTAGGAATTATATATTCCAACAAGGCGCTCCAAAAACATGCAAAGAGTAAGAAACTAATTTGCCAGGCACAAGGTGAGAAAGGGGTTGGGAATAGGCCTCCCAAAAGCTGAGGTATCAAGGGCATATTTGTTGTGCATAGCCGGAAAAATGCAGGGCACCGAAAATGGATTTTGTGAGTGAGACGAGACCCAAAATGTAGAGCAATCACAGGTTGATTCACAGAAGAAACAATTTGAATGAAGGAAAAAAGATAATGTAACATTGAACGAAAGGGAAAAGTATACACATATATCAATGGATCCAACAACACAAGAGGAAGATTCCTTTTGTTTTGTTGAGGAGAATTAAGATCCAAGGATGAGCGAAATTCATAAGATCATAGAGTAGCGAAGGATTACACACAGGGATTACACACATGGGTTTGGATGTAAGGGTTGTTTGGATGTTCCTTCCTCCAGCGCAAGGAAAAGCTTCATCAAAGAATGCAGAGGAAAGAAAAAAAAACGCAGAGGCTACAAGCTCCAGTGCTGGGCGATTTTTTTTCTCAGAACACTAGGTTAAGTTGCATCAAGAAGCAACGAATACAAGGAAAACTAAGAGATGCAAGAAACAAATGAAACAATGAGTGGACCACTAGAAGGAGGACTAACACATTTTTCAAAACTAGAAGAGAATTTCAAGTGGCAACAAGTTCAGAGACTCCTTATTTACACACATATCCTTTAAATTTTCAATCCAACAGAAATAAATGACTCTTTAGACATTGATTCATGGAGACTAAACATATGTAATTTTTATCGATTAAATTACGACTCAAGGAGAATATGACACAATGCAATATACATCATCCCTGGTTATTCATCTAGCTTTTGGAACACATTCGACGATGATGTTGGAGATCTATCCACACAAAACACATTTCATCTTACTGAATAAATTTTGAAACTTACCACACTAAGGATATAGTTTTGTTTTTCATAAAAGACTACATTTCATTCATATCACTAAATTAAGTTGCTGGAATGTATAAAATTTCATATGAAATTAACTATGTTCTTTTCATGCCAAAAATTAATGAATAATTCTCTAAACAATACAATAACTAAATATCGTAACTATTGTTCTGGTGATGAAACAGACTGATATTTCCAATGAACTCCTCCTGGAATTGGCCCCGCTCCTTTGCTTTCCAATCATGAAGACGTCACCGGTACCTCCCATCCAATGCTAGGGGTACTCTTCTTACATGTGATCCCCCCGAGCCGCAAAGGTTCCATGCACACAACTAGAGAAAACTATCCCCTAGCTCACCTCGCAAGGTCAAGCTACCACTCTCTATCAGAGCTGAGGATCCCAACTCCCACAAGAAAAATCAGTCAAGAAAAATATCGACAATGTAACCTTACGCATACCAGTCGGGATCCATACCCATTCTCTGCCATTTCTTTTATAGAGTTCTACTTAGTGGCAAATTCCATTTGCACAATAAATTCGTTTTATTGAAATTAATTAGGAAAAATCTCCCACGTAAATTTGTCACCCGATCCCTTAGCTGCACCGGAATTTCATTTAATTAATTAAATTAATTTGCCAATTTCCCTCACCTACCTAAAAGTGTTCCTAAAAATGCTCCTTGATGTCCCTTTATTCCCTCACATTCCCTTAATGACTAACACTTTTCTTAAATCTTAGTTGAGTTCATTTTAGGAAATTTCTCTAGACTAGATTCCCTTCAATGTTCCACATTCCTTTTTGTATTTAAGTTTCCCCTTTTTGGTCTAAGTTCTAAATTAGCAAGTTTTGCAGAAAGCCATAATATTTTTTTTGGATAAATTCTTTCTCCTTTAATTTTTAAATTTATTTTTTCTTCATCCCCCCCTTTATTAATTGATTAATTAGTTTTAGTCCTTATACCCCCCAATTAGACGTATTCTCTAAATTCAATTAGGCTTTGCAAATTTGTTTTTAAGGGAAATTTCATAATTATTAGTTTTTACACTTACAACATTTATTTTCAAGGCTGATGAGGAAAAAATGAGACATTGTTTTATAGGTACCTAGGTTCATTGACTCACCAGTTTTAAAAAACCGTGAAGTTCCCTTCAGTATGCACTACGTGCTCCAAGGGTGCCACTCTCCTTCATTCTTGTTTCTTTTACGTGACATGCCCTTCAATATGCACTACATACTCCAAGGGTTCCATTCGCCTTTTGACTGATTTTGGTAGACGTCAAGCCCTTGGAGTCGATACTCTGTTAGGTGACCTTGTGGGAGACTAAGGGACTCTAAGGAATAAGGACCCTGCCTTATTGTGTGCCCCTTAGAATCTTTGTGAGCGAATGTCTCAATCTTCCCTCACGACATTGTGGATCTCTCAAACTAGGTAATCGTTAGCCTACAATTCGAGCCACGACATGAGTGCTAGTAAGCTGTGGCAGGGCTGCTACTACACCTCTCACTCAATACCTCTGGTTTTAGTGCATGGCCCCTTTACTCCAAATGTGAGTTTGATTAGCAACCTATCGTCAACCTGCATCCATCAACGAGGATGTCAGGGATCCACAAAAAATATCATAATAAACCAGTGATATGTCACATATGAAATAACATAAATATGCAAACCATAAACAATCCACTCCCTGACTCGATCTGGAGTCCAAGGAGGTCCATTGATTCCATCGGCATCCCCAACCTGAAAATAGTCCTGTACACTTAGGACAAACCTGTCAATCGCACCTGTTGACACATATATAATCAAATAACATATCATCATAACCACAACATCATCATAATCCATAAGCAAAATAGTCAATTATATAATGAACTGGATCACTTGCATGCAAGTGTCCTCAAAGAATAATACGCATCAGGTGCACGCAAGAGCAGGATGTTACAAAAGGTGCAAGATTGAAGAAGTGGAAGTATTTTCGGTATGTTGATGGTATGTTTGACTAATCTACATGGGACTATGGTATCCTTTCAAATGTTGTTTGATAAATGGTCAGGCCTGAATGTAGAAAATACTTGGAGAACATATTCCATTTATCGACTAAATGTTTATCCTCTATCTCCATTGTCTTCATCTATCTCAAAATTTCTATCTTTTCGGTCAAGGGAGCTTCATTTACTGAGGTCAATTCACGGTTGACGTTTTTCTTCATTTCCTCAGTTTTCTCTTTTATTCTGTCGAGGTTCCTTGCCACTTGATCTATTACCATATGAGCTTTGCTTTCTTCTTTCATCCATTCTCTTTTTTGTCGTGTCAGGTCTAGCTCGGTCTCTTTTTCTTTCTCTAACATGTTGGATATAACCTGTTTGGATTTTTCATCGGTGGAAAAATGTTTCATCTCTTTTTAGGTCGGAGATTACAATTTTCTGTGTTTTGAGTTTGTTGTATGTGGAAGACAATATGTTGGCTAGTTGTCGAGTATTGTGCTTAGAGTGGATTCCTATGAGCTTTCTCTATCGAATTTGTAACACCCAAGGTTTTGAACCCTCATTTTAAATAATGTATTGTTACAATGTTGAGAGGCTTGAGTGCCCAAACAATTATTAACGAGCAAGTATGCCCAAGAAATGTAATTTTTTGATCATTATTAATAATAAACACATTGCTGGCTGTTAGATGGACAAGGACTAGAGTTATAGGGGGATATGATTCCAGAAGAAAGGGGGATTGAGGGGATAAGTGTTTATTTCTATTCTAATTACCCTTTTTGTCTAAGGGAGGGGGATTAGTTACGAGAGCTTCTTGGGGAAGGCCAAGAGGTTCTTGATTCCCCGTGAAGTTACTTAAACCAACCTTTGGTCTGATGGGGGGGTTCGACTGATGGATTGCTCGCTGATTTATTATACGTTCATTCATTCCCCTCACGCTCTTTCATGCACCCCCTTACCCGTTCATTGATCCATCCTGATCCATGTCTTGGCTTGGGAAAGGGAATCGAACTGCTGAAAAGTTAGCCACATGATAGTTGGCTATAATGGTTGCTGGTGCAATCCAACCATGACTTGGGGCCTAGATGTCTAAGATGTGTTGTCATGTGCCCTGTTTTTCTCACAAATGCGAGTCCTGAGAGTTCCAGCATTGAGATTCTGGACCAGCTATGCTGGAGGCCCCAAAATAAAGGAGAAGGACTGCCTAAGGGACTACGTGGCAGAGAAGGGTGGAGATCCATTCTCTTGGGGCGGTACAGGCTGGGTAGAAGAGAGTTGGGTACTTGGATTGTTGTGGGTGTTGGGAAACCTATGAGAGATTGAGAGCTGACTGGTTTGGGAAGCCAAGTAACACTCTAGAACCGTCCTTGTGGATTCATAGCCCTCGCTCGGGGGTGACACTGTTGTTGAGATTTGGAGTAGTGGTGTCTACGGTTGGGTGGAACATCCTTGGTCTGTAGCCACTTGATGTCATATTTTGTCAAGATAAGTGCTCTCTGTTATGGTATCATTTACATGTATATGAATGTATTTCCACTCTATATTTAACTATCATTTAATTGAATCTTTAGAATATGCATGCTTGTTGATTACTGTTGGTGCATGTCGTTAAAGTCTTTTCTTTTATGAATCCTTAAATTTTAAAAGGTATTGGTAAGAGAAATAAGTCCAAGGGTGGGATTGAAGGTAGCATGCCTCGGCCTGTGGGTGGCTAGGGATGTTATAGAATGGTATCGAATCTTCTGGTTGAAACATGGGGCCGATATGGGTGGAATCTATTGGTCAGAGTCTCGGGGTTGAGATCGAACTCTGACCGTGAAGTTGAAAAGATCAGGAGGAATGGAGTTGCAAAATCTACGCAGGAGATAGAACGTCAGAGACCTGTTGTAAGGGGTTCGAAGGATCGTGACCGTCCCCCCTTTGAATTCAAGAGTGATCGCCACTGTAGGATTAGGAGAGATCTGAGATCATTGGATTGGAGGACAGGTGAACAAGGGTCGTCCAATGAAAAGGAAGCAAGGGCTAAGTTCAAAACTGTCAGATCCCATTGGAGAGTGAGATCAGCGGACAAGAGGCATTGCAGGGAACCAATTTGCATGGGAGATAATTTCCCAAGGCGGTCCCACAATCCAAAATATAGTTTCACCAAGGGGTTATGTGTCAGCATCAAGAGAATTGTGGGGCGAAAAGCGGGTTACTCCAAACCGCCGATGTGTGTCCCCACAAATTGAAAGGCAGTAAGTGATGTAACATGTTAAGGCTTGAACATCGAAACTCTGTATAACCGAAGTAGATCCTAACCATCGATCACCAAGAGGTACGTGTCAGCATATCAATAACTCTAGAGAAATCTGTTCAAGAGGTTTTTAGTTGAGATTTGAGATTCCCGAAGCTGGGAGAGCCAAAGAGATAAAGTGAATCTCAGTCATTTGATCGAAGAGGACACATGACAGAAATCCGTGCACTTCGGGGGGGAGTGAAGGTTGGAAGTTGAGATTTATGAAATTTGAAGACTCGAAGAAATTGTAACCGTCGATCCATGGGAGACATGTGTCAGTAGATCGCGAGCTTCAGATAAAAACATTTCAGAAAAATTTGAGGTTTGAGTCTTCCGAAGTCCCAAAGTTCGGGGTTAATATGGGTCGTCTGATAAGGGAGACACATGGTGACAGATTGGCCAGTTTGGGAAATCGGAGTTCGGGAGAAGCGGGGTGCATTGAGGCACAAAATTTCGAAGTCCGAAGCTCTGAGGTCCCAGAAGAGATATACATCGTAGAAATGAGGGAAGAGCTTGATCGTTGGATCAGGCAGAAGAACATATTATAATTTTGGAAGTTCAACGATCAAAATAAATGGGATGTGCAGATGCACAAACCTCTGAATCTTGAAGTTTCAAAGTGAAAAGTAGATGTGGTGGGGTGCGACGACATCACCTAGAGGTGATGTGGATCCTGGAATTCTAAAGTGATGTGGCTTGCGGACATCACCTAAGATGACTTGGACACATGGGATGTGTGCCATGTGTCAGTAAGTTTTGAGCATATGGAGTATTGAAATGTCAGTTAGAATGTGACACATGTCACCGTTTTGATTGGGCCACGTGTCCACTTCTAGTATTTTTCCACGTGGCAATGGATCGTGCAGTCCAAAGAATGGGCACTCTAGTGGGGAAAGATGTGACAGGTTGCGTTGGGTCGAAAACTATCGAAGTCCGGAGTACATATCAACCATTGATTCCAAAAGACAAACGTTGAAGGATCGTCGACTTTGGGTGAAAACACTCCGGGAGAAAGTGTAGGAGGAAAGTTTGAAACTTCTGAAGCCCAAAGAGCCGAAGTGATTCATAGTCATTGATCGCTAGGAGGAAACCCGTCGACAGATCATGAACTCTGGGTAAAAGCATTCTAAGAGGAGGCAAGCGAGGAAAGTTGAGACTCCCAAAGCATGGAGTCCCGAAGTGGATCTCGATCATTGATCGTGAAAGAGGAAGATGACTATTGATCCGATTCTAGCTAAAAGTACAAAGTCTTAAATATCTAGACAAGTTCTTTTCAGCTAAGCACAAGGTCATGGAAATGGTCATATGTAAATTGAGAGCTGAGGGAAGGAGGGATAAGGGACGAATTGGCTGTCTTTGAGACAGAAAAGTGCTAAGGAAGGATTTAGCCATGGTCACCAGGGAAGGTGGTTTGAAGGAAGCGCCTCCACAGGATGAAATTCTGTGTCAGCCAAGGATAACAGAACACTATTATTTTCAGAGAATGGGGATACAATCTCCATGAACAAAAAAAAAAGACAGAGACCTGTAGCATGGTTTGGCAATTTTGTTTATCATATGAATAATTCTAACAAAATGGCCACTTGCACATTTTTCAGAATTAAGGGGCTTAAGCACATCATCTCAAGATGTGTATTGAGGAAATGGAAGAAGGTGACGGAGCCTCCAGTCATGATAAGGAGGCTGAAGGCCAGAATACCAGAGTTGGTAATGCAGAGACAAAGTTCAATGGACACAAGGGAAAAGAAAAGCATGAAATGTTAATAGAAACGGTAATAATCCTGAAGATGGAAGTGCAGATATACAAAGAAGACAATGAGAGACTGATGAGAGAGAAAAGACAAATAAATTCTCGAGTATTCCATAGCTTAAATCAGTTGTAGAGACAAATGAAGAAGGGATCAAACTCATGACAAAATGAAGAAGGCAGGTTCCATGAAGAAAGGGATGATCGTGGAAGGGATGGTTATTCTAGAAGTGTCGACAGAGCTCATGGAAACCACTCACCTCCTTACTCAGAAGGAAAGTTTTATGCATTAGAAGATCTCGTAAGCAGTTCAGAGGTGTCTCCTGTTAGACACCAAAGAAGGAAACAAGAGGTAGATAGTTTGCAAGGAGAGCCGAGGAAGCTGAAGCCACCTTCCTTTGAGGGTGAAAGAGAAATGGAAGATGATGTCGAAGCATGGTTGCTTGGGCTCAGGAGATATTATCAGTTTCATAACTATTCATCCAACCTGGAAGCCAGGATTGCCACCTACCATTTACATGGGAAAGCTGAAATGTGGTGGGACCAACTGAAGAAATTTGAACATGTTAATGAAAGTAGGATCACTTGGAAGCAGTTCAAGAAGTACTTCCAGAAGGAGTACCTCTCAGAGCATTTCTATGACAAGAAAATACAAGAGTTCTTTGAACTCAGGTTGGAAAGAATGAATATGGCAGAGTACGAGAAGAAGTTCTTGGGATTGTTAAAGTATGTCAGGTTCATTGGTGATGAGAAAGTGAAAATATAGAGATTTATAAGTGGATTGTCACCCTTTTATATGAAAAATATCAAGTATGATGAAACGAAGACCTTGACTGAGGCCATCAGGAAGGCTACATACATGTATGAGAAAGGCCAGGGAAGAGAATCTCTGCAGAAATCTTGGAAGGACAAGAAAAATGTGAAGTACGATCAGAGGAGGAAAGGATTCAAACCTCCCTTCAATAGGAATGAGCCTAATATAAATCATCAAGATCAGTATGATAAGGAATATCCCTTGGGGAAAAGGGGAAGACTACCAATCCAATGCTAGGGATGCAAGGAAGATCACCTGTACAAGGATTGTCGAAATAGAAAAGACAGAGTGAAGACTGTGCACAACATCTAAGAGGCTACAATAGTTGAAGATATGGGAAAAATCTATGTAGCTTTAAACGATCGACAAGCAGAGTACCGGTGCAATATGATCGAGGTGGAAGGTTAGATCATAAATAAGCCTGTTTCTATTTTGATTGATTCAGGAGAAAGTCATCGCTACATTGATCCTAAGATAGTGGATAGATTACATTTGGAGAGAAGTAAACTTGGAAAAGAAAGTTTGGTTCAGTTAGCCACTAAAACCAAAAGAAGAATCCATGATATGGTCAGAAGTTGTTCCATAAGTCTTAATGGCATGAATACTAGTATTGATCTAAATATCATACCATTGGGGTCTTATGATATTCTGATTGGAATGGATTGGTTGGAAAAGAATCATGCTGTCCTAGATTGTCATAACAAGATATTTACATGTCTTGATGGTAATGGAAAATAGAGCATTGTGAAAGGAGTTCCAAGACCCATCTCTATAAGGGAGATTTCAGCCTTACAGCTAAAAAGATGTTTTAGGAAAGGGTGTCAATTGTATATAGCTCATGTGGAAGAGCCAGATAATACAAAGGAGCCAAGCCTCGAAGACTTCTTGGTACTACAGGAACTTGAAGATGTATTCTAAGAAATACCCGGATTGCCACCAAGAAGGGAGATAGATTTCTCAATTGATTTAGTTCCAGGAGTTGCCTCGGTGTCAAAAAAACCTTACAAAATAAGCACACCAGAGTTAAAAGAATTACAAATGCAGTTGGAGGAATTGTTGAAGAAAGGGTACATACGTCCAAGTGTTTCACCTTGGGGATAGCCAGTACTTTTTGTCAAGAAGAAGGATGGAACCTTGAGGCCATTTATTGACTTCTGACAACTGAACAAGTACACTATAAAGAACAAATATTCTCTACCTCGAATTGATGACCTCTTTGATCAGCTAAGAGGAGCAAAGATATTTTCAAAAATTGACCCGAGGGCAGGATACTATCAGGTAAGAATCAAAGAAGAAGACATTCATAAGACAACCTTTAGAACCAGGTATGGGCATTATGAATTTATAGTGGTGCCATTTGGATTGACTAATGCACCAACTATCTTCATGTGCTTAATTAATGGTATATTCATAAATTATTTGGATAAGCTTTTCATAGTATTCCTGGATGACATACTTATCTATTCTAAGTTTGAAGAGGAGCATGAACATCACTTAAGACTAGTATTGCAAGTAGTAAGAGACCATTAGTTTTATGCCAAGTTGAGTAAGTGTTCTTTCTATCAAAAGTAGAGCCATTACTTGGGACACATTATTTCAGAGCAGGGCATAACAGTAGATCCAGAGAAGATCAAAGCCATTAGAGGATGGCCAACACCCAGAAATGTGTCAGACGCTAGATATTTTATGGAATTAGCTAGCTACTACAAAAGGTTCATAGTAGGGCTCTCTAGGATTTCTCATTCCATCACTTCTTTGTAAAAGAAGGGAACTAAATTTGAATGGACACTCAAGTGTGAAAATAATTTTAATTTGTTGAAGGAATTACTTACTAGTGAACCTGTGTTAAAGATTGTTGACCCAAATGAAAGTTTTGTGGTATGTACAGACGCATGTAAGGAAGGACTTGGGAGAGTCCTCATGAAAAATGGACATGTCATTGGATATGAGTCCATAAATCTTAAGGAACATGAGAGGAACTATGCCACCCACGACTTGGAACTTGCTTCCATTTTTCACGCCTTGAGGATGTGGAGGCATTATCTCATGGAGAATAAATTTGAATTAAGGACATACCAGATTGGCCTCAAGTATCTTTCTGAACAACCGACCTTGAATGCCAAGAAATCAAGATGGCTGAAATTTTCAAGTGAATATGACTTCGATATCGAGCATATCAAGGGAAAGGAGAATAAAGTTGTCGATGCACTTAGTAGAAGAGTTCATATCATGCATGCTATTGCTGTCAGTATGCATCAGTAAAACTTGAAGAGCATAATTTTAGATGGTCTTGTTATAGACCAACATTACCTACAGGTAGAGGAAAACTTACAGCAAGGAGATGTACAACAAAAAATAAAGGAGTATGAGATAAAGGAAGGCGGATTACTCATGCATAAGAATAGAATCTATGTTCCTAGCTCTAGAGAACTGAGGAATTTGGTACTAAAGGAAATGCATGATGTTCCTTATGTTGGACATCTTGGTTACCATAAAACAATTACAGCAGTAAGAAGCGAGTTCTTTTGGTCAGGAATGAAGAAGGATGTTGCTGATTACATCGCTCAATGTATGGAATGTCAGAAGGTGAAGGTTGAGCATAGGCACCCAATGGTTTTTTTGCAGCCATTGCCAATCCCAGAGAATAAATGGGGAGTGATCACCATGGATTTCATCATAGGATTACCAAGAAAAAATAAGAAAAATGAGTCAATCATGGTGGTGGTTGACAAATTAAAAAAGGCTGCTCATTTTGTGCCTATGAAGACAACGCACACAACGACTAGTATTGCAGAAATTTTCATGAAGGAAATTGCTAGGTTGCATGGGATACCTAGGACAATTGTCTCGGACAGAGATACAAAGTTTACCTCCAATTTCTGGAGGGGATTGTTTAAAGGATTTGGCACAAATCTAAACTTTAGCACAACATATCATCCCTAGAAAGATGGGAAAACAGAGAGAGTCAATCGAATAATTGAAGACGTGCCGAGAATGTATGTGAAGGATAATCCATCTAAGTGGGAAGATTACTTACACTTGATTGAGTTTGCATATAATAATGGGTATCAAGCTTCATTGAGAATGAGCCCATTTGAAGCCTTGTACGGTAGGAAATGCGATACTCCAGTAAGCTGGAACAACCCAACAAATAGAGTGGTACTTGGGTTGGAGTTGCTCAAGGACATGGAAGACAAGGTGGTCAAGATAAAGACGAATTTAAAGGCAGCTCAGGATAGACAAAAATTTTATGCAGACAAGAATAGGACATATAGATAATTTAAAGTAGGGGAGTATGTACTTTTGAAAGTGAAGCCCAAGAAAAGCTCTTTGAAATTGGGTAGTTGTACAAAGCTGGCAACCAGAGTCTGTGGTCCATTTGAAATATTGGACATAATAGGGTCAATTGCATACATGCTTGCATTGCTTGCTTCCATGAATGTGCATAATGTATTTCAAGTCTCTTTACTAAATAAATATGTACATGATCCTAACCATGTTATTGATTGGCATCTGATTCAGGTAGAGACAAAGGGAGATTTTCAGGTTCAACCAGTGCGAGTATTGGACAAAAAAGTCAAAATGATACGAAATCGAGTTATAGAGATGGTAAAAGTTTAGTGGACCTGCTACGGTCCCGAAGATGCTACCTGGGAGCATGAAGATGCCATGTGGGTAGAGTACCCACAACTTTTTGAATAAATTTGAGATTTTGATCTCTATTTTGTATATGCATTGAGGACAGTGCCAAAATAAGGGGGAGGGATGTAACACCCCAGGTTTTGAATCCTCATTTTAGATAATGTATTGTTACAATGTTGAGAGGCCTGAGTGCCCAAACAATTATTAACGGGCTAGTATTCCCAAGAAATGTAATGTTTTGATCGTTATTAATAATAAACACATCGATGGTTGCTAGACGGACAAGGACTAGAGTTACAGGGGGCTATGATTCCACAAGAGAGGGGGCTTGAGGGCCTAAGTGTTTATTCATATTCTAATTACCCTTTTTGTCTAAGGGAGGGGGATCGATTACGTGAGCTTCTTGGGGAAGGCCAGGAGGTTCTTGATTCCCCACGAAGTTACTTAAAACCACCTCTGGTTTGATGGGGGGATTCGACTGATGGTTTGTTCGTTGATTTCTTGTACATTCATTTATTCCCCTCACGCACTTTCATGCACCCCCTTACCCATTCATTGATCTATCCTCATCCGTGTCTCGATTTGGGAAAGGGAACCGAACTGTTGAAGAATTAGCCACGAAATAGTTGGTTGTAATTGTCGCTGGTGCAATCCAGCCATGACTTGGGGCCTTCATGTCTAAGATGCATTGGCCTGTGCCCTGTTTTTCTCACAACTGTGAGTCCTGAGAGTTCTAGCATTGAGATTTTGGACCAGCTGTGATGGAGGCCCCAAAATAAAGGAGAAGGACTGCCTGAGGGACTACGTGGCAGAGAAGGGTGGAGGTACATTCTCTTGGGGCGGTACAGGCTGGGTAGAATAGAGATGGGTACTTGGGTTGTTGTGGGTGCTGGGAAACCTGTGAGAGCTTGAGAGATGACTGGTTTGGGAAGCCAAGTAACACTCTGGAACCATCCTTTTGGATTCATAGCCCTGGCTCGGGGTTGACACTATTGTTGAGATTTGGAGAAGTGGTGTCTATAGTTGGGTGGAACATCCTTGGTCTGCAGCCAGATGGTGTCATCTTTCATTAAGATAAGTGCTCTCTGTTATGGTATCATTTACATGTATATGAATGTATTTCCGTTGTATATTTAATTATCATTTAATTGAATCTTTAGACTATTCATGCTTGTTGATTACTGTTGTGCATGTCGTTAAAGTATTTTCTTTTATGCATCCTTAAATTTTAAAAGGTATTGGTAAGAGAAAGAAGTCCAATGGAGGGCTTGAAGGTAGCATTCCCCGACCTGTGGGTGGCTGGGGATGTTACAGACTTGTTCATGGACCACCTTTAATTTATCCATCTTGGACTGCAAGATTACTCTTGTTTGTTGGGCTAACCCAGTTTGAGTATATATTATTGAGTTTTTATGCATCTTCTTAATATTTTTATTTTATTTCCTTAAGTACTGTATTTCTGCCAGGTTATTTTCCATTGTGGATATGACTGCTTGGATCAAGCTCCTTTCGGCAAATGGCCAATGCCCAATTGTTTTTTTGCAAGGTGAAAATATTTTTTTATTATCTATTTCTCCTCAATCCTTCTTGATTTAATTCATGTTCTTTTTCTTAGGGCTTTCTTCCACCTATTTGTTTCTTCTTTAGATACCTCATTGTATAATTCCATTATTTTTTCATCCGACACAACTATTGGGTCGAATTATGTCTTTACTGGTGGTTCTTTCGACTCGACTAGTTTAAATGTTGTGAATGTGATTGAATTTGGAGTAGTGTCCTTCTTCTTTTCTTTGGTTGGATTTTTTTGTTCTAGTTTTTTTCCTTCTTAATTGTCTCCATCAGAGCCTTCATTGGACTCTTTGTTGCCTTGATTTTCTTTTTTGTGTTGTCTAGATTCTGGTTATCTATTTCCATTTTTCTTATTTTCATTTTCATCCTTTCCTTGATCAGGGGTGTTGGAATTCTCTTTGATGTCAATATGACTGAAGGATTTTCTGGTGTTGATTCATTTCCTGTGTCAGATCCTTATTTTTTTTCTCCTATTAAACTAGTAGGATTTTCTCGATATGCCTATTGATTTTAATTATCTTTGCTTGTTTCGTGATGGGATTTTTTTGGTGAGCCTAGATTATTCAATGGTTGTGCATAAAGTGTATTTTATGCAGGGTGATTGTGCTCTGATCCCTAAATGTTTGTACCATTTTTCCCTACCTGATCTGGTGTATTTGATACCGGTTGATTTTCTTGATGCAATTTAGCTATTGGTTGGTGCAAATCGAGAATTGTTGAAATGTATGATTTCTTAGTGGTTGCATTCTTCATATTAGTGTTGATTTCCTTCGACCTTGAGTGTTCCTCACTTCCCTTGTTTCTATTATCCAAAATTGTTTCCTCAGATGATATTTTTTTAGGGCTTCTTTTGATTTTCTTTCTTTGCTTCCCTAACTTCTTCATTGTTGATTTTTCTTCAATGATTGGTGTCGCCCCAAGTGGAGGATATTTTGTTGTAAGGTCGACCCATCATGTTAATGACTTGTTTGTAACCGATTTATTACTAAGGT
The DNA here is from genome assembly GCA_000966675.3 of Picea glauca. Classification (NCBI taxonomy): domain Eukaryota; kingdom Viridiplantae; phylum Streptophyta; class Pinopsida; order Pinales; family Pinaceae; genus Picea; species Picea glauca. The sequence goes on from JZKD02S1663081.1 coordinate 63,327, forward strand.
TTGGTCAACTAAACTTTGACCAACATGTCTCAACTGGAGTCGATTGACCAGTTCTACGTTCTTGTTGCTCATCCATCATTTGCTTCCTTTGTCTTCTTGTTTCAATTTGTTTCTCTAGAGATACTGTAGTTTTCTTTCCATTTTGACACTTTTCTTTCATGTTGGCTATAGCTTCTCGGAATTGTGGGACAATGCTTGACTTTAATTTGTTGTTAGTAAATGATTGATCCTTTTCTCTTTGTCAATCTCTCTCAACTAACTTGATTGTAAAGTCAACATTTTTTTGTATTGTTTGTGTATTACCAAAGTCGAGGGTTGCATCTGATTGAAATGTTTATTGCCACAACATATTTACATCATCAGAAACGGCATTAACATTAATAGGTTTCTTACCTTTAATCATTTTTTCTTCCTGCTTTCTTTTGTTCGGGGTCTTCTTCACTTGAGGACTTGCTTTGCCATCTAGGTTATGAATAAATGGCTTTGTATAAAACAATGGTTCCCTTTCTTATTCTTGTTCACCATCTATCAAAGGTGTTATGATGGTTGATTTAGTACTTAGTACATCTGGTGGGATTGTTGTTTGGAACCCTAGTTGTCTGTCCAACTCTTCAAATATTTGGAACTTCGTCGATTGATAGGCTAGCTCTTTGAGTGGTAACCCTCCATTAATTCCACACCATAATTTGGTGTAGTCGAGTCCTAGTTGAATGTGTGCATTGGGAGGTAAGGCTTGACAAATCTTTTGTTCAACTCTGCATTTAAAGGAGAAATTATTGAGATGGTTCACACAACACTTGAATATTATCTTGGATGGTGGTTCCTTTGATGTTCTGGCTACTCCAGGTGAAAAAGAAGTGTAGTTGTTCATAGTTGGAATCTACTTTAAAGTGAATGCAGGTTACCCAACATGGTTGACTTGACTCATGGTGATCCATATTATAAGTGTTGGTAACTTGATGGGCCACCCATACTCTTGATGATCAACAAAAATTCTTTTGATTAGTGTGGCTAAATGTTCGACCCAGTCGAACTGTGATCCCTACTGGAGTATTTGGCCAATTGGTTCTAACATCGTGAGATTCACATCCGAAACTTGAAATAGTAGCTATAAATCATAGGGAAACTATAATGCATGTCCACTTGGCATGGGGGTCGATTACTCTGTTAATTAGTAACCCTTTCAAATTTTTGGCCGATGTTTTTTTCCTGTGAGGGTCTGTAACCAATCATTAGTATTTAGGGTTTTAGGCATGGGTCTGCCCCTATGTTGTATTCTCATGATATTGTGGATCAGAAATCCTATGATTGCAACTAGGTACTTGATCCAAAGGTATCCACTATGATAGAGACTTACGAGGAACATTGCATCTTCCTCTTTCCATCCATTGAATTCTGCAATTTTGGGTGCTCCAAGAAAATGATGAATTCAAGATTGCTTGAGGAAATTAGTTCCCTCCTTCCATTGGTCATTCTCCACTCCCCATGGCATAAAATTATTCTATTTTTGAGACCAATCTATTTCTTCAATTCACGATCTAGATTAATAATGATACTACAGGGTCGAGACTCATAAACAACATGACATTTCCACATATATGGTTGGCACAAAACAACATCACATGCATCAAGAGGGGAAACATCATAGGCTACTTCATCCTTGCAGGGCTGGATTCCATAGGGTAGGAAACACTATTGGATGACATGGAGATATCGTTCCTGGTGAAGCCAGTCGATGTGGTATGGTTGGGGGTGTGATGTTTTCGAAAACCCCAATTGTTTAATGACCTCAGCTGAGATGAGGTTCTTCTAGATGTCTCTATCAATAATGAAATGCAGCAGGGTCCCCTTCAACCACATCTTTGAATGGAATAGGCGCTCCCCCTCTTCAGGATCTACTGGTTCTTCTGGTTGAATTGTTGCGGTCATGACAGTAGCAATGGGGTCTGCATCGATGATCTGTCTTTTTTCAATTTTTTCTGGACCAGATTCTGAATCAGGGTTCAGCTCCTTGTCTTTGACCTTGGAAACAAATGACTATTTCGAGCGACATTCATCGGTGTTGTGCTAGGGGATTTTGTGGAAGTCACACCACTTCATAGTGTTAATCTTCTTCTTTCCTTTACCCTTATGTTCCTATGTCTTGGACTGGTTTTCTGGAGGTTGTTGGTTAGGGTCGTCTTTACCATGCTTTGGTTGTTGCATATTTGTAGACTCGAACTCCCATTTGTTCTGGTGCCTAAATTTATGATCAAGTTTGATAGCATATCGATAGGGAGCTCTCAATGATGAGATGTTTATGAAATACATTTTAGTTTGGATGTACCTATGCAGAGCAACATGGTATTTCAGAAATAGATGTTGCTCATTGTCTTTGATACCCAGCTTGGTGCACAAGGTATGGAAATTATTTGTGAACTCCAACCCTGTTTTGCTCTTCTCTTGCCGCAGTGTGGTTCATCTCATGTACAAGCATTCATGGTTATCAACATGGTAGTATTGTTCCTTGACCACATCCACAAAAAAATCCCAAGTGGGCTTGACCCCATATATTCTACATTCCTATGTGGAAATTTTCTCCCAGTAAGTTTCCCACTAATGTTTGACATGGGGGAGAGCCTTGAGGAGTGCAAAGGTGTTAGTTTCCCTATCGAAAAAATTGTGAACAAAGAAATAACCTTCTAGTAGATTTAACCATTTTTCTAAGGCATCTGTATCTATCTGACTTTCAAATACAGGAATATCAAAATTAACTTGTACCCTTAAGGGAGAGATTAATCCAAAGTGTCCTCTTGGTGAAGATGTGCCCGTTGCCATTGTCAGACGTTGAAGGATGTGGGAAAAATTCTCCATCATTTCGTCCCTCTGTTGCGCGAGAGCTTGCTCAAGCAAAGTGTTAATATAATATTCTTCTCCGTCGTTTTTCTTTTCTACCACCATAGAGGGTTTATTGGTCATGCGAGAGAGATTTTCCTCGAGAGAGACAAGCTCGAGACCCAACTTGCTATACTCAGACCTCATTGGGGACATGCACTAAAAAAATATCAAGAGCAACCTACTCTGATACCACTGATCTAGATTATTTTCAGAATGAAATAAAAGCAAAGATATTACAATGAAATACACATAAAAATTGTTAGAAACAAAGAAATACAAAAATAAATGATTTCTATTAATGAAATAAATGTACAGAGACTTTAAAAATATCAAATGTAAGACTTTCTAGAATGGTGGCAACCTTATCTCTAATAAGATATGTGATGGCTACACTCATTCACCAAAAGATGATTACAATGAGGCTCTGAAGGCCTTTTTATGATAAACATGAATTCCAAAACTCTAGACATCCAAAAACCTAACCCTAGGAGATGAAGCGCCAAAAGTCATGTGGGCCCCGTTGGGGTAGGTTAATACATTAACTTCCTCGGGTTGTAAATTTTCCATACGATCTTCGTTTTAGGCATGTGATAGCCCGTTGGAAATTTATTTTCTAGAAATACACATTATGCCCTAAAAATATGACTATGACTACAATTTGACTGTGGAAATCCAAGAAAACACTATTTAGATCCCTAAAATGGCCCTGGAAGTACATAAAGATGTATTGACATGAAATATTCCAAAACAATCCAGTTGGAATAGGTGGGAGGCCACCAATATCCACCTAGATGTTGTATATGGATTTACAATAGCTCCGTAATTGAAGAACCCACAATTACAAAGAAATTTCCCCATTATAGAGAAACATGTTAAACTGAAAAATATCAAGATGAGCTAGTTGGAATTTGGAATAGGTGGGTGGCCACCAATATCCACCTAAATCAAAGCCAATGTCGGGGGGGAGAATATCATGTAGATGGTTACTGTTGTTTTAGGAGTTTGATTTTGAAGTTGTGGTGAAAACTGGAAGATTGAATGAAGGACCAGATCATCTATAAAGGATAACTAATGGAGAGGAACCAAGCAGTTTGGAGGACAATTTCCTTGATGCACAACTATTTTCAGTACAGGTTGTCGATGAATATTTTGCTGACATTATTGATTTTTTTATTATGGGATTTTCCCCAAAGGAATTTACTATTGTGGAGAAGAATAATTTGGTAGTTAGATATGGATACTACCAACTGATTTCAAGTCACTTGTACAAACTTGGTGCATACAAAATTTTGAGGAGATGTTTTATGGAGCATGAACACCCTATCATTTTGGCAGAAGTACATGAAGGAATAGTTGGAGGACATTATGTAAGGATAGCCACTGCACATAGGATATTGCATGCATGATTATGAAGGCCAACATTTCACAAGGATGTTAAGGAGTATTGTCAGAATTGTGGTTTCTGTTAGAGGGTTAGAAATCCATCCAGGAGGGATGAGATGCCACTGAGACCTAAAGTAACTTTGAAAGTGTTTGACAAGTGGGGAGTAGATTTTGTAGGACCAATTAATCAACCATCTAGAATATCAGGAGAAATGTATATAGTTACAATGATAGAGTATTTAACCAGATGGGTTGAAGCAACACTAGTAAAAGATTGCAGTGCATAAACTACAACACACTTCTTATTTGAGCAAGTAGTCACAAGATTTGGATTCCCTAGTGTTCTGATGAGTGATCATACGACTCATTTTATCAATAGTACAATCCAAGCAATGACTAAAGAATTTGAAATACATCATTAGAAGAACGCTCCTTATCATCCTCAAGCCAATAGAATAGCGGAAGTGTTTACCAATATATTAGAGAACTCCTTAACTAATATTTGTAATGCGAACATGGGTGATTGGTATTTGAAGGTACCAGTAGTATTATGGGCTTATAGAACTAAATTCAAGAATATTACATGGCATAAACCTTTCATATTAGTGTATGGAAAGGAATCAATGGTTCCCTTGGAGTATTTGATACCTAGTTTTTGTTGTTGTAACCTAGGTCTGCACCCCCTACCTCTCCTCTCTTTTTCCCTATGCATTTATAAATTTTTCCTTTTTCTGGTTGGTTAAGTCGTTTTCCCATTACTGAGTGACTTGGTTCTTGTTTTCTTCTTTCCTGTTTGAGTCTTTGCGTATTTCATTTTCTGTCTTTCTTGAAGGATGAAATATACGTCGTATTTGGTTTGAATTGCTTGTCATCACGTTTTCCGTGGATTGGGCTCACAACAGGTTGATCAAGCATTTTAGTAGGAACAATAAAGGCCCGTAGACAAACGCAATGATCTAGAGTGATCGATTTCAGACTCAGATTGTCAAAGTGAACAAGGTAAGTTTCAATGGTAAATATCCATCAAGCTGATTAGATCAACAACTCTCATTCATTAGCAGGTGCAGAATTGTGTAGGTTTTAACATCACCGCTTCGGGATATTTTCATACTTGACTAGCCGAAGTCCCGAAGTGTCGAGACATGAATTCTCGAAGTGTCAAGAGGATATTTGGACCATCAGATCTCAGAAGGCCATAGGCCGTTGATCTGACATGACATAGTTCGGGGATCGAGAATCGGGAGAGTGGGAGTGACTCATATCAAACCACCTGAAATGCAAAGTTGTGAAGTGCATTTTGTATAGAACACTGGTCACTTCGAAGTAAATCTAGATCGTTCATTAGCAAGGACATTTGGCACTCATCATTCATGACAGGTGGCACACTCATCGGTCATGACACATGGCACTCATTCCAGGTTATTTGATTGTGACATTCACCCATTTCAACATGACATGTGTCACCCTTCTTTCCATGACACATCAATAGCCATGACGTTATGTGACATCAGGTCTTCACGTCACTTTGCAGCCACGTCACTCAGAGGTTTTACTCTGAGAGATTTTCATGTTTCACATTCCAACTTCTGAAACCGAAGGTTTCTAAGTGAATCTGAGCCATTGATCCCTAGTCAATGAGAACCGTCGATCCTTGCAGTAGGTAAATATCACCCGAATCACAGATCGTTATCAGATCGACGATCACACTTCCTTGCGGGGACGTAAACTGCTCGAGTGTTAATTTTCATAAGAGGTCCTGCAATTGGAACCATGGTATTTTTGGAAAGGTACATGGAAACTTGTGGTGGATTGCAGGCCCAAAGGCGGTCTAGATCTAAACCACCCTCAATAGCTCCCACAATAACGTGCTTGAATGACATCAAATCACCGCCCCCTCTTGCATTTCTCCACCTGTTCTCCACTCACTTCCCATCCTATCTACTCCTCCTCTCCCTACGCGCCACCTGTATCCTTCACTACACGTCGCCAACTCCATACTCTCGATACCTCCATCATATTCACACCCCCTCTCACTTCGACATCTGCCTGCACACGTCAGCTACCCTCGTGTCCATTCATCCTGTCTCCTGATTGGATGCTTGCCCCCATGTCTCCCCTCATGCCCAATGGGCCGACAACCATTCCAATGAAGATATTTCACAGGTACAGATGGCATATCAAGGGGTCAACACAGAGTTCACTTGGCTTCCGAAAGCTCAGGCATAGACAAAGAGTTAAGTCTCAGTCACAGGTCGATGTAGATTAGTTTCAGAAACACTTCAACAAACTCTGCTCATGTAGCTGGTTATCTCTAGTGGCCTCCAACAGGTCACAGACATGTCATCGTTCAACACAGAGCTCTTCTATATCACTCTGAGGCCTATTTTCAGCCACTCAGTTCCTCCAGCATGTGCATCAGTTCTTTCGTAGAGACAGTAGTAGTTTTATTTGATTAAGTCCAACATTTTCCTAGATTAAATGCAAGAGTGGTCTTATCTGTGTGATAAGAACCACTCTTTCTGATTTATTCCAGTGTCTTATTAAAGTTAATTATTTGATTTACGAACAGTTCCCTAAATTTAGGTCTCAGTCCCCTAAGGACGAGATCCTCTGCAACTCTTTTAAATAGTTAGTTTTTGGATATTGTAAAGGTCGGATTTTTTGAGGAAAGAATAACAATACAACAGATTGGTTGGACCCGTTTTATGCATGGATTAAATATCTCTACCTGGTGAACATGCTCTTGATGATAGTGTTTCCTTCAACTCTTCATGTGTTTTCATTATTATATTGAATACAGTTTTTGATTTGTGCAACGTACATTTCATTTCCTTTCAGCTATTGTATGACTTATTTTTACTGATATGCAACCTGTCAAACAACTAATGCTTTGGTGAAGATCTTTTTTTTGCAACCTGTGGGAGTTATTGTGTTTTGATACATGTTTGATGTCTTGAAATGATATTTTAAGTATTGGACTTATTGGAGCAGATTATTCATTGAGTAGTTTGTTGTTTCCCTCTATTTTCTATTATTTCACTGGTCTATCATTAGTGTGCCATTGGCTAAGGAGGGCCCTCATCTATATCATTCTTCCTACCCAAACTTGCCTTTGTCTTGATATAATAACCCTCTGACCAACTAACAAAAATTTAAAAGAAGCAAACATTCTAACCTAATAGGTGGCCTAGCTTTTACCTTTACCAGTCAGGTGTAGACCTTAGGAACAACATCTTCTGGCACCATTGCTAGGGAATGAAATAACAAAATATATTTCCCTAGGAGAACAAAAAGTGATGAAATCTGACCTTTGATGGTGAAAAAATATCAAACACCAACATATTTCCATCTTTTACCCGATGACTTCACTGAGTAAAATCTAAAGAAGAAATATTGACACCCAAAAAGGGATTCAACAGATCCAACTCTGAAAATAGCAAAGCCAAGAAGGCTGATTCTAACCCTGAGAATAACATAGTAGGATTTGAGATAGAAAGGAAACTAAGGAAATCCACTGTAGCTCATAGATACACTTCCCCCCTCAAGGGAAAAGCTGCACACCAAGAGAATACTTCAAACCATCATCACAAGGAGCTTGAATTTGCTAGCCCTGAGAATCATAATTCCAAAGGGGCTCAGACATCTCCTACTCCTGATTCCACTTCAACATCTAGTCATGCATCCACTCCTATATCTCCCATAAATTTGCAGATTCCTATTGTTCAAGCCATGGTCGTTAATAGGATGGATGCCATAATTGCTGCCAGATATGCACTCTTAGTGATACCTGTAGTTTTACATGCACTCCAAACCACAAATTACATGAAATATCGACCAATATATAATGGGGAAGGTGAACTAATTGTTGAAGAACATTTGGTAGCCTTTTACAGTTTTGCAGAAAACTTTAACATCGATTATTCAGATGTGTGGATGAGGTTGTTTGTACAAAGTCTGGATGGGGAGGTCAAAAAATGGTTCAGAGGTCTTCCTTCAACCTTCATTGTAGATATTGAGGTGTTAGATGAAGCTTTTATAAAGAAATGGGGATATAGGAGAGATTATCTCTATTACATCACTGAATTTGGGGCTCTAAAGAGAAAACATGGTGAATCTATTTCAGACTTCACCAAGAGATTCAATAAAATTTATGGTAGAATCCTAGATGAAATCAAACCAACTGAAGCCTCTTCCAAGATCACTTATGCTACAACATTTGATGTAGAATTCTCCCTCATCCTGAGAGAGAGAAGATAAACCACACTGTTATCCATGCAGGAAGCAACCATTGAAGTTGAATCTAATATTTTGACATCAGACAGATTAAAGACTAGATCTAATAAAGAGAAGAAAAAACATAGAGAGGATGCCCCTACCTCCTCTAACCTAGCTACATCTGATCCCAAAATTGAAGAGATGACTAAGAATTTGAAGGATCCGACTTCTGAGATAACTAAGATAAAATGGGAATCCAAACAACCAAACAAAACTTTTCAAGGGGCTGGTAATAGAAATCAGAACCGATTCAAAAGGCCTAATGATGCTCCTCAATTAATGCAGAGAGAAAGAATTAATGTTGATGATCAAAGGGTAGTGAACCCTTTCCAAAACAATCATATTGAGGATATAGATGCAGACAATGATGATGTGGATGATACTGCTGTGATTTTCAATGAGAAAAATTATTATACCAGTCACTTAACTCAAAAAGAATATGAGGTAGCACAAATGTCAAATCAATTTGATGATCATATAGGGGAAGAGGGAGTTATTCAAGGTCAACCCAAGAAGAAATACGATTTGAGGAAGAGAAATGGAGCTTCCAAGGCCACCACCTCTAATCAAGGCAAACAAGCAGAAGCCCCTCCCAAGACAAATCCAAATAAAGGTATGTCATCTAACATCCAGTGATCTCCACTATCAAAACCTCTTGCCCTTGAAACAAAGGAAGTTGATAAGCCACCGACCCCTTTCATCTTGGAACATGAGCTGAGAAAAATCAAGATTCCTGTCCCTTTGACAAAATTGTTGAAAAATGAACCTTTCAAGAAATCCATCATGAAAGTTTTGCAACCTACTCCTTCTAGTGTATCTTTTGATGTCATTAGTCTACAGGATGAAAGCCTAGCCATTACTGTGGGTCCACACATTGAGGATGGTTCTGATTCTTCTACTCCTTTCTATATATATCTGAATGTCCATGATAAGATCCTTTACAACTTTCTTATGGACTCAAGAGCCTCTCACAATGTCATGCCCAAAGTTTTTATGGAAGAAATAGGTCTGGATATTACCAAGCCTTACCAAGACCTATACTCCTTTGATTCTAAGAAAGTAAAATTTCTGGGATTGATAAAGGATATGGTGGTTTCTCTAGCACAATTACCCATGAAGAGTGTAGTGATGGACATTGTGGTGGCCAACATGCCCCCAAAGTTTTGCATGCTATTATCCAGAACTTGGGCTAAGAAGGTTGGAGGATCATTGCAAATGTACCTCACATATGCCGCCATTACTGTTTTTGGTGGTGCGCATAGGAGGCTATACAGAGAGGTAAGGTTATCCTACATAGTCAGTGATAATCAAAACCTAATAAATCACCCCATTTATGCTATTGAGGATGGGATTGGTTCGTCTGTTTTTCATTTAAATGATGATGAACCTGGAATATCTATCAACCAACACAGAGATTAGCCAATGAATGGTCAAAAGAACAAGGTGTGGAAGATGTATTTTGATGGCTCTTCATCAAAAGAAGAATATCGTGCAGGTATTCTCCTCATTTCCCCTTCAAAAGAAGTTATAAACCTCTCTTATAAGCTAGAGTTTGAGACTACTAACAATATAGCTCAATATGAAGCTCTGGTATTGGGATTGAGGGCTGCCAAAGACTTGGCCATTGATTGTTTAGCAGTTTTTGGTGATTCTGAGTTGGTCATCAATCAAGTGAGGAATATCTATCAAGCTAAGCAATAGAGGCTCAAGAAATACATGAACGAGGTATGGGACCTAATCAATAATTTCTTTCTAGCATTTAACCTCTCTTTCATTCCTAGAGAACATAATCAAAAAGTTGATTCTCTGGCCTTAGCTTCCAGCACGTTCAGGCCTCCCATTGGCCCAAATATTAAATATCAGGTGGAAATCAGACATAGAACAACCATACTAGACAACATAAATCACTGACAAGTCTTCAGTCATGATTTAGAGTTGCAGATATTTTTTCACACCATTGATGAATTCTCCAATATCTCAATTGATCAAGGAAGTCAAGAAGATGAAAATGATAAATTAGAAGATCAACAATCTTCTCATCTGCTGAAGACAGTGGCTGCTCATGATATTGGGGAGCTAAAAACCAATCACATTCCAATAGGACTAGTACCATTGGAAATATCATTCAAAGACAATGATGTTTACAAAGGAACTGCCATGAAGAATCAAGAACAGGAGGTGATAGAATGCAATATTGGGACCACTGAGAATCCCAATATCATCAAGTTGTCCAAAGCATTGGTTGCAGAACAAAAATACAAGTATGTCAGTCTCATTAAAAATTTTGTTGATACTTTTGCATGGTCCTATGAATATTTGAAGACATTTGATACTGACATCATCCAGCACAAGATCCCTCTAAAAACTGGCTCCAGACCAGTCAGATAGAAGATTAGACAATTTAATCCCATGTTAATGTCCATAATTGGGAAAGAGCTAAAAAGAATGTTGGATGCCAAGATTATTGTACCATTGAGGTATTCAAACTAGGTGGCCAACTTAGTACCTATAAGGAAGAAGAGTGGGGAGATACACTTATGTGTTGATTTCAAAAATCTAAACAAGTGTTATTTGAAGGACAATTATCCCCTCCCCAAGATGGATCATATTTTACAAAGGGTCGTAGGTGCACACATAATTTCCTTGTTCGATGGATACTCTGGTTATAACCAAATAGCAGTTTGTGAGGAAGATAAATAAAAGACAACATTCACCACCCCATGGGGAACATTCATGTATGACAAGATCCCCTTTGAGCTCATGAACGTAGGGGCCACTTTTCAGAGGGCCATGGACATAACTTTTGTGGGGGAGAAAGACAAATTTATGGTCATATATCTATATGACATTACCATTTTTTCCAAGTTCGATGAGGAACATTTGGAGCATTTGGAGCAGGTTTTCAAGAAATGCAGGAGGTATAGGATATCTCTCAATCCTAGGAAGTCTCAATTTTCCATGCCATAAGGGAAGATCCCGAGCCACATCATATCATCCAGAGGCATAAATATTGATCCAAAGAGGGTTTGTGCCATTCAACAAATTGAGATTCCCAGAAATAAAAAGGTTGTCCAATCTTTTATTGGTAAGATAAACTTCCTCAGATGCTTTGTGCCTAATTTTGATAAAATTTTGAAGCCTATTACTAACATGTTGAAGAAATATGTTGTGATAAAATGGTCTTTGGAGGAGAAATCATATTTCCAAACAATCAAGAAAGGTTTAGTTGAAGCACCTGTATTGGCCAACCTTGACTATACGAAAGATTTCTTCATCTTTTCCTTTGCCTCAGATGAAACAATTGTTGTTGTACTGCTGAAGAAAAATGAATAAGGGCATGAGTAACCCATATCCTTTTTCAACAGAGTTCTCCGAGATGCTGATCTCAAGTATGATATATTAGAGAAACATTCTTATGCACTGGTCAAAGCACTCAATCCCTTTAGGGTTTATGTGCTACGATCTAGCATACCATCCTTTGTTCCTAGAAGCAGTGTCAAAGAGATTCTGGTCCACCCAGACAACCAAGGGAAAAGAGGAAGATGGATTGTCAAATGGTTGGAGTATGACTTGCACATAAATCCCACCAAGTTGGCCAAGGGGAAAGGACTGGCCAAATTGCTATCATAATCAAACTGCAAGGTGCTATAATTGCATCAAACTTTTACCCAATCAGATGCACCCATCATACAACTTGGACAAGACAACTTACAGGTATTTGAAAACTACTCCTCTTCGCCTTGGTATAAAAAAATCATCTATTTTCTGTAGCATTTCGAATGCCCCCTAGATGTGAAGAAGATGAAGGCTAGGTCTCTTAAATTGAAAGATATCAAATTCTGCATCTCAAACCGAAACATGTATTGGATAGATCCTGTTGGCACCCTATTAAGATTCCTTGATGAAAATGAAGCTAAAAAAGTCACGACAGAGATGCACAGAGGAGCGTACGGCGGGCACCAACACTGGAAGGCCACAACGCTTAAGATCCCAATGGAAGGATATTACTAGCCCACCCTTTTCTCTGATGTCTTTTCCACTGTTAGAGCATGGAATGAATTCCATATGTTTGTAGGGAAGCAAAATTTACTATCACTACCCCTAAAACCTATCAATGGCAGTAGTTTGTTTCATCAGTGGGGGTTAGACTTCATAGGAGAAATAAATCCACCCTCTAGTGGACAACACAAGTGGATCCTCATTGCCACCGACTACTTCACCAAATGAATTGGGGTTGTGTCCACCAGGAATTCTGTTGATAAGATAATCATGAATTTCCTGGAAACTAATATTTTTTTGAGATCTGGTTGCCCCAGTAATCTTGTAATAGACAATGCCCAAGAATTCAAGTCCAAAGCCATGATTGACTTATGTGGCAGTCACAACATTTCCTTGACACATTAGACACCCTATTACCCTCAGGGAAATGGCCTGGCAGAATCATCAAACAAGACTCTCATCAGGATCATTAAAAATTTGTTGACTAAAATCAAGAAATCCTGGGACTCTAAACTCAAATATGCCTTATGGGTTGACATGATCAACACTAAGAAGTCTCTAGGAACCTCACCATTCCATCTTGTTTATGGCATAGGTGCTATTTTTCCTACTCAGCTCGGTATACCAGTCTTGAAATTCTTGTAGGTGGATATTGAGGAGCCCAATGACATCCAATGGAGGATCTTCCAGATTATAGAAGTTCAGCAGAGAAGAGAGGAACTTGATTAGAGAATAGAGGCATACCAGAGAAAGATCAAATCAACCTTTGATAAGAAAAACAAGAAGGATATTTTTCAAGAAGGTGACTTGGTTTTGAGGTGGGATGCCAGAAGGGATGACAAGTCCAAGCATGGTAAATTCGACAACCTCTGGTTTGTCCCTTTTAAGGTGGTTGAAGTTATGAACAACAACACATTCATCCTGCACAATCTGGATGATACAAAGATCTTTGAGGGCCCAGTAAATTGGTGCTTCTTGAAACACTATTTTGTTTAAGAATGGGGGGAGGCCCCTCTTGTACCATAGACACTCCTTTTATTATTTCTTTTGATTAGTTAGTTGTGTGAATAAAGAGTCCATATCCAAATAAGGCATTGGGGTGTAGTTTCATATTTTAATTCAATAAAATGCATGGCTGAAGGACAATAACATATACGCAGGGCTGAAAAATAGAAACGAGGGTAAGTGATCAAAGGTAAGAGTAGTTATCTAATCTCAAGGCACCGATCTACAGTTCTTAGCACCTCACAGGGATGAGCTATCCCCAGTTGGATCCAATGTTGTAACCTAGTTCTGCATCCCCTACCTCTCCTCTCTTTTTCCCTATACCTTCATAAATTTTTACTTTTTCTCATTGGTTAAGTCGTTTTCCCATCACTGAGTGACTTGGTTCTTGTTGTACTCTTTCATGTTTGAGTCTTTGAACATTTCATTTTCTGTCTTTCTTGAAGGATGAAATATACGTCGTATTTGGTTCGAATTACTTGTCCTCACGTTTTCCGTGGATTGATCTCACAACAGGTCGACCAAGCATTTTCGTAGGCAGAGGAAAGGCCTGTAGACAAACGCAGCGATCTAGAGCCATCGATTTTAGATTCATATTGTCAAAACGAACAAGGTAAGTTTCAATGGTAAAGATCCATCAGGCCGATCAGATCAACGAATCTCATCCATTTGCAGGTGCAAAATTGTGCGGGTTTTAACATCACCACTTGGGGAGATTTTCATACTTAATCAACCGAAGTCCCAAAGTTCCAAGACACGAATTCCCGAAGTGTCAAGAGGAGATATGGACCATCAGATCTAGGAAGGCCATAGACCATTGATATGACACGTCAAAGTTCAGGGATCGAGAGAGTCGAGAGTGACTCATATCAAAACAACTAAAACATGAAGTCGTGAAGCACCTTTTGGACAAGACACTAGTCAGTTCGAAGAAAATCGGGATCATTCATCGGCAATGACACTTGGCACTCATCAGTTATGACATGTGGCACACTCATCGGTCATGACACATGTCACTCAATCCAGGTTATTTGATTGTGACATTCACTCATTTGAACGTGACATTTGTCACCCTTATTTCCACGACACATCAACAATCGTGACATTATGTGATGTCAGGTCACTACATCACTTCGTAGCCACGTCACTCGGAGATTTTACTCTAGGAGATTTTCATGTTTCAAATTCCAACTTCCGAAACCCAAGGGTCCGAAGTGAATCTGGGCCATTGATCCCTAGTCAACGGGAACCATAGATCCTTGCAGCAGGTAAATATCACCTGAATCATAGATCATCATCAGATCGATGATCACGCTTCCTTGCGGGGACGTAAAATACTCGAGCGTTAATTTTCCTAAGCGGTCCCGCAATTGGAACCATGGTATTTTTGGAAAGGTATGTGGCAGCTTATGGTGGATTGCGGGCCCAAAGGTGGTATGGATCCAAACCACCCTCAACAGCTCCCACAATCACATGCTTGAATGACATCAAATCATCGCCCCCTCTCGCCTTTCGCCACCTATTCTCCACTCACTTCCCAACCTATCTACTCCCCCTCTCCCTATGCGCCTCTTGTATCCTTCACTACACATCGCCAAATACATACTCTTGATACCTCCATCATATTCACACCCCCTCTCACTTTGACATCTGTCTTCACACGTCATCTACCCTCATGTCCATTCATCCCATCTCCCAATTGGATGCTCGCCCCCACGTCTCCCCTCATGCTCGATGGGTCAACAACCATTCCAGCAAATATTTTTCAGATGTACAAATGGAATCTAATAGGGTCAACATAGAGTGTGCTTGGCTTCTAAAATCTCAGGCATAGATAGAGAGTTAAGTCTCATTCACAGGTCGACGCAGATTAGTTTCAAAAATACTTCAACAAACTTTACTCATGCAACTGGTTATCTCCAGTGGCCTCCAATAGCTCACATACATGTTGTCGTTCAACACAGAGCTCTGCTCTATCACTTTGAGGCCTATTTTTAGCCACTCAGTTCCTCCAGCATGTGCATCAGTTCTGTCGCAAAGACATTAGTAGTTTTATTTGATTAAGTCCAACATTTTCTTAGATTAGATGCAAGAGTGGTCTTGTGTGTGTGTAAGAACCACTCTTGCTGATTAAGTCCAGTGTCTTAGTAAAGTTAATTATTTGATTTACAAACAGTTCGATAAATTTAGGTCTTAGTCCCCTAAGGACGAGAGCCTCTGCAACTCTTTTAAATAGTTGGTTTTTGGATATTGTAAAGGTCGTATTTTTTAAGGAAAGAATTGAAATACAAAATATTGGTTGGACCCGTTTTATGCATGGATTAAAGATCTCTACCTGGTGAACATACTCTTGATGACAATGTTTCTTTCAACTATTCATGTGTTTTCATTCTTATCTTGAATACAATTTTTTATTTGTGCAACGTACATTTCATTTCCTTTCAGCTATTGTATGACTTATTTTTACTGATATGCAACCTGTCAAACAACTAATGCTTTGGTGAAGATTTGCTTTCTGCAACTTGTGGGAGTTATTGTGTTTTGATACATGTTTGATGTCTTGAAATGATATTTTAAGTATTGAACTTCTTACAACAGATTATTTATTGAGTAGTTTATTATTTCCCCTTGTTTTCTATTATTTCATTGGTCTGTCATTAGTGTGCCATCGGCCAAGGAGGGCCCTCATACATATCGTTCTACCTACCCAACCTTGCCCTTGTATTGATAGAATAACCCTCTGACAAACCAACAAAAAGTTAAAAGAAGCAAACATTCTAAACTAATAGGTGGCCTATCTTTTCCATTTAGAAGTCAGGTGAAGACCTTAGGATCAACATGTGCATTGCAACTATTACAAACATGACAGAAAGAGGCACAATGCAGGAAATATTGGATCAACTTATTGAATTGGAAGAAGATAGGATCATAGATGGTTTCCACCAAGAATTATAGAAAGCATAGGATAAATCTTGGAATGACAGATATATTAAAAAGAATAAATTTAAGAAAGGAGGTATGGTTCTCCTCTATGACAATAAATATTTACAACACGTAGGGAAGTTCAAGATGCATTGGCTAGGGATATATGAGATAAAGAATGTCACAAATGGAGATGTTGTGCATCTACATGATTTAACGAGAAAGGAGATTAACGGAATGGTGAATGGTAGTCGACTAAAACTGTATAGGGACAATTGACCTACTAACCTTCAATATTTGCAGCACGAAAAGTAGACTTGTACATATTGTATATAGTAGTAGGTAAAAGAATAAAAAGGAAGAAAAACATAGAAAAATGAGAAAAATATAAAAAGAAGTAGGAATATGGATATCTGGTAGATAAATAGTTAATGGATAAAACACACAATAGACAGTAAATTGGTGCGACATAATTCAAAACCCTGCGCGTGTGACAAAATTGACAAAATGAGAACACAACGCAACGGGACAATGATTGACAGAGAAAAGAAAAATGCGTTAAATGGAAAAGTGGGATTCAACAGAGAATTTATGACATGCCTTATAAAAGAAGGAAACTTGCAAGGTAAGCCTCATTATGACTTAGAGCATATGAGAGTTAAGGAGAGAAAGATGAAGCACAAGTAGGTATTTCCGAGGAGGTTAAGCAAGAATTCATAGCAATTCCATCGATATCTAGTAGAATGACACCATCGAAGATCAAATCTCCGAGTAGAGTCCTAAGAAACACATGAAGAGATGTGAAGTCCACAGAGAAAGCAACCGCAGAGGTAGAAAACCCTATTCATCCAAAAGGAATTATCAATGTGGATGTCATCCCATCGCCTGTCGAGGAACTAGTGATCCCAACACTTGTTGAAGAATAGGAGCCAATTGTAGAGAAAATGGAGGTGGATCTAAGGGCCAAAGGACAAAACCCTATAGAAGAACATAACCCCACACAACATTTGTGTTTGGGAGTGTTGTAGCAGATGAACGAAGAATATGATAAAAAAATGAAAATAAATGAGCCTAGGGCACATGCCAAAGCAAGGAAACAACATGTTGTAGAGATAACTCTACAAACAAAAGAACATGTGCAAGTAGAAGATGTTACTGGTGCACCATAGTCCAATGTAGAGGAAGAAGAGGATGCACACCAGAAAGAAGGGTCATCCACCGTGATAGAAAAGAGGAAGGGGAAACAACCAATACGGATGGCACCACATAAGCAGGAAGAAGTCACAATATCACTCCCGCACATACCAGAAGGAGTGACAATCCTTCCTACCATCTTAGGATGTGTATAAACTTGAGGTATGCATACCATGACATAGAATACAGAAATAAATTCCCTGAATTTGAGCCATGAGTATACATGGAGAGAAAATGGATCAGTGCGTCAAGAGTTCCAATATTGAAACCAAAGAAATGGATTACAGGGTTTTACAACACAAGGATAATGAACCTATTGGAAATCCCTCATTTTGGACATGGCAAGGATGTGAGTAACTGCGTCAAACAATTGTTGGCATTAGTACATGGGGGTATTTTGTGGATGTACATGCCAATATCAATCGATGTTGATCTAATTGCAACAATAACAGGTCTTCCAACTAATGGAGAGAAGCCTGAGCAATTTCTAGATGACAAAACTAAGGAGAAGGACCTCCTAGAGGAATGAAGAAGACATATGGAATAGTAAGAGGGTCCCAGGGAATTATAAATAACATGATCAATGAAACTACTCCAAGAATGGAAACTAATCTAATGGCATGCAAATTGTTGAGGAAGTGTTGCAAGGAAGAAGCACCATCAGGAGTGATAACAACATTCACGTAGTGCGCAAAGGGGACTTTAATTAGTTGGAGTCCATATTTATTGAACTTATTTTTGGACTATTGCAAAGATGCACAAGACTTATGAAAACATTTCCATTATTCAGGGTTGATCATACTTATAACATTGGTCGGTTGGATACACCTCAAATACAACATGTTTTTTCAAAGGATAGGAAAGCGCCACAGAACATAATATGCAACATTGTGGCACACTTCATCCACAAAATAAATGAATGCCAACTCTAGTATATTTGTGATGTATTTTGATGAAATACAAGAAAATGTGGTCGAGAAATGGAGGATACCACCAGAAGTGGTGGAGGAATAAAGGGATTTAGCAAATTTTAAGGTATCAAGGAACAATGTGTGGAGTCGGGCCAAAAAGGACCCAAAGAAGAATTGGCTGCAAATGAGGTACTGCATCACGGGAGAGGAAATCCAATGGGATATGAAATATTTGACAGATGAATGGAAGGTACCAGTGACCTTAAAAAAGGGACAAAAAGAAAAGAAACCAATAGAAGTGGGCATGTTAAAGCAATCTAATAGTGCAACAGCTAATAGAAGGAAGGATGTTGAGCGCGTAAAGGATATAGGAGGGAGTGTGACAGTAAAAAAAACTAGACAAAATGTTTCTCAGAAGCCAACAATGCTAGAAATGATAGAATTGCACTACTTTTACATTTTTGGTATGTATGTATTACTCGTTATACTAAATACAATATTTCGACCATAATATAATCCTTGTATAAAGGGTAGTAATAAAGAGAAACTCTGTTAATAGTATAACCAACCCATACATGTCATTCTAATGAACTTTTGATTGTGCTATGCTAATCATGTTAATGAAAATGGAAGACTTTCCATAGAAAAACATCTAGAAAAAGTAAGAAACTATGAAGACTAGAACAAAATCATATAATAGATTAATAATGAAATCCTACAATTCCAAGTTGGTGAAAAGGTAGAATGGTGAGCCAAGGCCATGTGAGTTTCATTCACACAAGAAATGGTAACAAACATCAAATGGCACCAAGCATGTAATTTTAGGCCACATTGTAGTTTTGTTGATGGATATGCAATTAAGATCTTAGTAATAAGCATTTCTTGCGCACTACCATTGTATTTTATGGATACATCAAGTTGTAGTTAAAAGGTGAAAAGAGACCAAAAAATTACAAGTAGAGTCTATACCATCTAGAAAAACCCAATAACGTCGCTAATTAGTAATTATCATGTACTCTAACTCCAATAAACCTACAAATATAATTTTCATTATAAAGACAAAGAGGAGTTCAAGTGCAAATGAAAACTTGAATGTATTGAAAACAACTATACAATACATGATAGTACCTAGTGATAAGTTAGAAAAGAACATGATAAAATATATTTTCCATTACTTAAAGCTACAATAAACAATTGCTCAGAGAAATATGATTAATGTAGGTGTGATTTCCTCGGAATAGCTTGTTGTGCTTTCCTCTGGATATCCAGACATAACCAAAGATTCAAGACTCCTGCTATTTCTCTGTATTGCCAATACCCTTATCCAAATACCCTCCAAATGTTGTGATTAAATTGTGCTCAATGGTGAACTTTTCTACCAAGAAATCTTACATGATTTATAGCATATGGGAGGGTGAAATCACTAACAAAAATCCCCCTATTCTTTGGAAATCGGGCAAACAAAATACTATACTTTCCCATACCATGAAATTGGGCCAAATTCAATTGTAAACCATGATTTATACCAAATGTGAGGGCTAAGTTGCTACCAAAATTTCCCATATTTTTTAAAATTGGGAGAATCGGAGATTGCATCTCCAAATTCCAGGGGTGAAATATATTTTTCTTCATCTCTCCTTCATAAAAACCAGGGATAACCTGTTACACAATTTTTTTTTAAAATAAAATAGGGATGAATAATATAATCACCTATGAGCAAGAGGTGAGTGTAATAAAATAAAAAAACAAATTATACTATGCCCTCTTTGAGGTTATTAAAAAAAGAGAATGAGAGAGAGAAAAAGAAGAAGATAGCATAGGATGTTGATGTCGGGTCCGGCAATGATTTGTCTGCTTCATAACTTTCCTGATGGTTGCACTGGGTACTCATTTGTATCTCGAGGGGCCTCATAGTCGTGCATTTTTACATTGGCTGGTAGGGGTGCTACTTTTTTTGGATCATGCGATTTCGTAGACCCTTCAATGATTACTTTTGGGGTTCTAGATGGATAACTAGAAGCGGGCATGTTCAATTCGTAAGGTGAAATATTGAAGAAGTGGAAGTCTCCTCGATATGTTGATGGCACGTTCAACTAATCTACATGGGACTATGGTAGCCTTTCGAATGTTGTTTGATAAATTGTTAAGGCCGAATGTAGACAAAGCTTGGAGAACATTTTCCATTCGTCGACTGAATGTTGAGCCTCTATCTCCATTGTCTTCATGTGTCTCAAAATTTCTAGATTTTCTTTCAAGGGCGCTTCATTTACTGAGGTCAATTCAGGGTTGACGTTTTTCTTCATTTCCTCAGTTTTTTGTTTTATTCGGTCGAGGTTCCTTGCCACTTGATCTGTTACCATATGAGCTTTTCTTTCTTCTTTCATCCATTCTCTTTTTTTTCGTGTCAGGTCTAGCTCGGTCACTTTTTCTTTCTCTGAGTGGTTGGATATAACCTGTTTGTATTTTTCATCGGTGGAAAAATGTCGGGCTCTTTTCAGGTCGACGATTACAATTTTCTATGTTTTGAGTTTGTTGTATGTGGAAGAAAAATATGTTGACCAGTTTTCGAGTATTGTGCTTAGGGTGGCTTCCTATGTGCTGGTCATATTGACTTGTTCTTGGACCACCTTAAATTTCTCCATCTTTTACTGCAAGATTACTGTTGTTTGTTGAGCTAACCCAATTTGAGTATATCTTATTAAATTTTTATGCATCTTCTTGAGCTTTTTATTTTCTTTCCTTAAGTATTGGATTTATTCCTATTTATTTTCCCCTGTGGGTATGACTGTTTGGATCGGGCTCCTCATTGCAACAAGAGGATCAACTCCTTCCATTGAATGTTCAATGCCCAATTGTTCTTTTGCAAGGTGAAAATATTTTTTTAGTACCTATTTCTCCTTGATCCTTGTTGCTTTAATTCATGTTCTTTTTCTTAGGGCATTCTTCCACCTATTTGTTTCTTATTTAGATACATCAAGTTGTAGTTAAAAGGTGAAAAGAGACCAAAACATTACAAGTAGATTCTATACCATCTAAAAAAACCTAAGAACATCGCTAATTAGTAATTATCATGTACTCTAACTCCAATAAACCTGCAAATAGAATTTTCATTATAAAGACAAAGAGGAGCGCAAGTGAAAATAAAAAAATCAAATGTATTGACAACAACTATACAATACATGTTAGGTCCCTAGTGATAAATTAGAAAAGAACATGATAGAAAATATTTTCCATTACTTAAAGATAAAATAAACAATTTCTCAAAGATATATGATTCATGAAGGTGTGATTTCCTCAGAATAACTTGTTGTGTTTTCCTCTGGATATCCATACATAGCCAAAGATTCAAGACTCCTTCTATTTCTCTGTATTGCCAATACCCTCATCCAAATACCCTCCAAACGTTGTGAATAAATTGTGCTCAATGGTGCACTTTTCCACCAAGAAATCATACACGATTTATAGCATATGGGAGGGTGAAATCACTAACAAAAATCCCCCTATTCTTTGGAAATCGGGTGAACTAAATACTATAGTTGCCCATACCATGAAATTGCGCTGAATTCAATTGTAAACCATGATTTATACCAAATGTGAGGGCTAAGTTGCTACCAAAATTTCCCATATTTTTTAAAATTGGGAGAATGGGAGCTTGCATCTCCAAATTTCAGGGGTGAAGTATATTTTTCTTCCTCTCTCCCTCATAAAAACCAAGGATAACCTGGTATACAATTTTTTTTTAAATAAAATAGGGATGAATAATATAAGTTTAAAAAAACCACTACAATACAAAGGCCAATAAAAATTTGGAACCCCTTAATTTTTCCCATGAGCGAAATTTCGCCCCTAAAATCACCTATGAGAAAGAGGTGAGCGTAAAAAAATAGAAAAACAAATTATACTATGTCCTCTTTGAGGTTATTAAAAAAAGAGAATGAGAGAGAGAAAAAGAAGAAGATAGCATAGGATGTTGATGTCAGGTCCTGCAATGATTTGTTTGCTTCGTAACTTTCTTGATGGTTGCACTAGGTACTCATTTGCTGGTAGGGGTGCTACATTTTTTGGATCATGTGATTTCATAGACCCTTCAATGATTACTTTTGGGGTTCTATATTGATAACTAGAAGTGGCAATGTTCGATTCGTAAGGTGCAAGATTGAAGAAGTGGAACTCTTCTCGATATGTTGATGGCACGTTCGACTAATCTACATGGGACTATGGTAGCCTTTCGAATGTTGTTTCATAAATGGTCAGGGACGAATGTAGAAAATGTTTGGAGAACATTTTCCATTCGTCGATTGAATGTTGAGACTCTATCTCCATTGTCTTCATGTGTCTCAAAATTTCTAGATTTTCTTTCAAGGGCACTTCATTTATTGAGGTCAATTCAGGGTTGACATTTTTCTTCATTTCCTCAGTTTTCTCTTTTATTTGGTCGAGGTTCCTTGCCACTTGATCTGTTACCATATGATATTTACTTTATTATTTTATCCATTATCTTTTTTGTCATGTGAGGTCTAGATCGGTCACTTTTTCTTTCTCTAACTGGTTGGATATAACCTATTTGTATTTTTCATCGGTGGAAAAATGTCGAGCTCTTTTCAGGTCGACGATTACAATTTTCTATGTTTTGAGTTTGTTGTATGTGGAAGAAAAATATGTTGGTCAGTTTTCGCGTATTATGCTTAGAGTTTCTTCCTATGTGCTGGCCATATCTACTTGTTCTTGGACCACCTTAAATTTCTCCATCTTGGACTGCAAGATTACTGTTGTTTGTTGGGCTAACCCAATTTGAGTATATCTTATTGAATTTTTATGCATCTTCTTGATGTTTTTATTTTATTTCCTTAGGTATTGGATTTATGCTGATTTATTTTCCCCTGTGGATATGACTGCTTGGATTGGGCTCCCAATTGCAGCAAGAGGATCGACTTCTTCTGTCGAATAGTCAATGCCCAATTGTTCTTTTGCAAGGTGAAAATATTTTTTTAGTACTTATTTCTCCTTGATCCTTCTTTCTTTAATTCATGTTCTTTTGCTTAGGGCCTTCTTCCACCTATTTTTTTCTTTTTTATATACCTCATTGTATAAGTCCATAATTTTTTCATCCGACGCGACTATTGGGTCGAATTATGTCTTTACTGGTGGTTCTTTTGACCCAGCTAGTTTAAATGTTGTGAATGTGATTGACTTTGGAGTAGTGTCCTTCTTTTCGTTGGTTGTATTTTTTTGAAATAGTTTTTTTTCTTCTTATTTGTCTTTTTTAGAGCTGTCTTTGGACTCTTTGTTTCCTTGATTTTCTTTATTGTGTTGTCCAGATTCCGAATGTATAGTTCCATTTTTCTTATTTTCATTTTCATCCTTTCCTTGATCAGGTATGTTGGACTGATCTTTGATGTCAATATGACTTGAAGGATTTTCTAGTGTTGATTTGTTTCCCATGTCAGTTCCTTATTTTTTCTCTCCTATTAAACTAGTAGGATTTTCCCCATCCGTCTATTGATTTTAATTATCTTTGCTTGTTTTGTGATGGGATTTTTCTAGTGAGCCTGGATTATTCAATGATTGTGCCTCAGCTATCTTTTATGGAGACTGGTTGTGCTTTGATCCCTGAATATTTTTACCATTTTTCCCTACCTCATTTGGTGTATTTGATACTGGCTGATTTGCTTGATTCGGTTCAACTGTTGGTTGGTGCAAATCGAGAGTTGTTGAAATGTCTACTTTCTTAGTGGTTTCATTATGCATATTAGTGTTGATTTCCTTCAACCCTGAGTGATCCTCACTTCCCTTGTTGCTATTATCCAAAAAAATTTCCTCAGATGATATTTTTTTAGGGATTCTTCAGATTTTCATTCTTTGCTTCCCTAACTTCTTCCTTGTTTCTTTTTCTTCAATAATTGGTGTCGCCCTGAGTGGAGGATATTTTTTTGTAAGGTTGACCATCATGTGCATGACTAGTTTGTAAACAATTTCTTACTAAGGTTGGGTAGAACGAACTTTGACCAACATGTCCCAACTAGAGTCGATTGACCTGTGCTACGTTCTTGTTGCTCATCCATCCTTTGCTTCCTTTGTCTTCCTGTTTCAATTTGATTCTCTAGATCTACTATTCTTTTCTTTACATTTTGACACCTTTCTTTCATGTTGGATATAGCTTCTTGGAATTGTGGGACAATGCTCGACTTTAATATGTTGTCAGTAAATGCTTGATCCTTTTCTCTTGATCGAGATCTCTCAACTAACTTGTTTGTAAAGTTGGAAATTTTATGTACTATTTGTGTATTACTGAAGTCGAGGGTTGAACCTGATTGAAATGTTTCATGCCACAACATATTTACATCATCAGAAACTGCATTAAAATTAATAAGTTTCTTACCTTTAAT
This sequence comes from Picea glauca, assembly GCA_000966675.3. NCBI lineage: Eukaryota > Viridiplantae > Streptophyta > Pinopsida > Pinales > Pinaceae > Picea > Picea glauca. The sequence continues at coordinate 88,279 of JZKD02S1663081.1, forward strand.
CGTTTTTCTTGCTGCTTTCTTTTGTTCCGGGTTTTCTTCACTTGAGGACTTGCTTTTCCATCCAAGTTTTGAATAAATGGCTTTGTATAAAACACTTTTTCCCTTTATTCTTCTTGTTCACCATCTGCCAAATTTGTTATGATGGTTGATTCAGTACTTATTACATCTGGTGGGATTGTTGTTTGGAACCCTAGTTGTATGTCCAACTCTTGAAATATTTGGAACTTCGTTGATTGATAGGCTAGCTCTTTGAGCGATGACCCTCCATTAATTCCTCACCACAATTTGGTGTAGTTGAGTCCTAGTTGAATGTCTTCATTGGGAGGTAGGGCTTGACAAAGATTTTGTTTGACTCTCCATTTAAAGGAGACATTCTTGAGATGGTTCACCCAACACTTGAATATTATCTTGGATGGTGGTTCCTTTAATGTTCTGCCTACTCCAGGTGCAAAAGCAGTGTAGTTGTTCATAGTTGGAATCTTATTTAAAGTGAATGCAGGTTACCCAAATGGGTCAACTTGACTCATGGTGATCCATATTAGAAGTGTTGGTAATTTGATGGCCCGTCCATACTCTTGAAAATCGACATAATTGATTTTGATTAATGTGGCTAAATGTTCGTCCCAGTCGAACTATGATCTCAAGATTCACATCTGAAACTTGAATATTAGCTATAAAGAATAGAGAAACTATAATGCATGTCCACTTGACATGGGGGTCGATTACTTTGTTAATTAGAAATCCTTTCAAATTTTTATCCGATGTTTTTCCCCTGTGAGGTTCTGCAACCAATCATCAGTATTTAGGGTTTTAGGCATGAGTCTTCCCCCATGTGATATTCCTGTGGTCCTGTGGATCAGACCTCCTGTGATTGCAACTGGGTACTTGATCCAACGGTATCCATTATGATAGAGACTTATGAGGAACTTTGCAACTTCCTCTTTCCATCCGTTGAATTTTGCAATTTGGGGTGCTCCTAGAAAATGATGAATTCAAGTTTTCTTGAGGAAATTAGTTTCCTCCTTCCATTGGTCGTTCTCCACTCCCCATGCCATAAAATTATTCCATTTTTGAGACCAGTCTATTTCTTCAATTAGCGATCTAGAGTAATAATGATACTATGGGGTCGAGAGTCATAAACAACATGGTGTTTCCACATATATGGTTGGCTCATAACAACATCATAGACATCAAGAGGGGAAAAATCACACACTACCTCATCCTTGAAGGGTTGGATGCCATAGGACAAGAAACACTGTTGGATGACACAAAGATATCATCCCTGGTGAAGCCACCCATTGTGGTATGGCTGCGGGTGTGATGTTGTCGACAACCCCAACTGTTTGATGAACTCAACTGAGATGAGGTTCTTCTGGATGCCGCCATAAACAATGAAATGAAACAGGGTCCCCTTCACCCACATATGTGAATGGAAGAGGTGCTCCCCCTCTTTAGGATATAACAGTTCTTCTAGTTGAATTCTTGTGGTCACGACAGTAGTAGTGGGGTTTCTGTCGATGATCTATCTATTTTCAATATTTTATGGATCAGATTTTGAATCAGTGTTTGGCTCCTTGTATTTGACCTCAACTACCAATGATTTTTTTGAGAGACATTCATCGGTGTTGTGGCAGGGGATTTTGTGGAAGTCGCATCACTTCCTAGTGTTGTTATTCATCTTTCCTTTACCCTTGTTTTCCTATGTCTTGACCCGGTTGTCTGTAGGTTGTTGGTTAGGGTTGTCTTTACCATGCTTTGGTTGTTGCATATTTTTAGAACCGGACTCCCATTTGTTATGGTGCCTAAATTTATGCTCGATTTTGATAGCATATCGATAGGAATCTCTCAATGATGAGATGTTTAGGAAATCCATTTTGGTTTGTATGTACCTATGCATAGCCCCATGGTATTTCAGAACCAAATGATTCTCATTTTCTTTGATACCTATCTTGGTTCACAAGGTATGGAAATTATTTGTGAACTTTGACACTATTTGGCTCTTCTGTTTTCACAGTTTGGTCCATCTCATGTACTGGTATTCATAGTTTTCAACATGGTAGTATTGTTCCCTGACCACATCCACAAAAAAATCTCAAGTGGGATTGACCCCATATATTCTAGATTCCTCTATGGAAATTTTCTCCTAGAAAGTTTCCCACCAATGTTTGACATGGGGGAGAGCCTTGAGGAGTGCAAAAGTGATATTTTCCCTATTGGGAAAATTGTGAATAGACAAATAACCTTCTAGTAGATTTAACCATTTTTCTAAGGCATCTACATCTATATGACCTTCAAATATGGGAATACCAAAATTAACTTGTACCTTGAAGGGAGAGGTTCCTCCAAAGTGGTCTCTTGATGAATATTCTCTCATTGCTATCATCAGACATTGAAGGATGTGAGAAAATTTTTCCATCATTTTGTACCTCTGTAGCACGAGAGCTTGCTCAAGAAATAGGTTAATAGAATCTTATGCTTCGTTGTTTTTCTTTTTTGCCACCATAGAGGATTTCTTGGGCATGAAAGAGTGATTTTCCTCAAGAGAAACAAGATCGAGACCTAACTTGCTATACTCGGACCTCGTCGGGGACATGCATTGAAAAACGATCAAGAGAAACCTGCTCTAATACCACTAATCCAGATTATTTTCAGAACAAAATGAAAGAAAAGATATTACAATGAAATGCACATAAAAATTGATAGAAGAAAATAAATAAACTAATACATGATTTCTATTAATAAAAGAAATGTACAGAGACTGTAAAAATATAGAGTGCAAGACTCGCTAGAATGGTGGCAGCTTTATCTCTGAGAAGAGATGTGACGGCTATGCTCATTCACCAAAAGATGATTAAAATGAGGATTTGAAGGCATTTTTATGATAAGATTAAATGCCAAAACCATATACATCCAAAAACCTAACCCTAGGAGATGAAGCGCCAAAATTCATGTGGGCCCCGTTGGGGTAATTTAGTACATTAACTTCCTCGGGTCGTAACTTTTGCATACGATCTTCATTTTAGGCGTGTGATAGCCCATTGGAAAGGCATTTTCAAGAAATATGAATTATACCATAAAAATCTGAATTTTTTTATAGTTTGATTGTGGAAATACAAGAAAACACTATTTAGATCCCTAAAATGGCCCTGGAAGTACATAAAAATGCACTTACATGAAATCTTCCAAAATACGCCAGTTGGAATAGGTGGGCGGCCACCAATATCCACCTGGATGTTGTATATGGATTTAGGAAATCCCCATAAGTTCATAACCCACAATTACAAAGAAATGTCCCCATTACAAAGAAACGTGTTGAACTGAAAAATGTCAAGATGAGCCAGTTGGAATTTGGAACAGGTGGGTAGCCACCAATATCCACCTGAATCAAAGAAAATGTTTGGGGAAAGAATATGAATATGGTTATTGTTGTTTCAAGAGTTTGATTTTGAAGTTGAGGTGAAACCTGGAATATTGAATGAAGGACTAGATCATCTATAAAGGATAACTAATGGAGAGGAACCAAGCAATTTGTTGATGAATATTTTGCTGACATTATTTATTTTTTTAGTACAGGATTTACCCCAAAGGAATTTAGTACTGCACAAAAGAATTATTTGGTAGTTAGATATGGAGAATACTAATTGATTGTAGGTCACTTGTACAAACTTGGTGCATACAACATTTTGAGGAGATGTTTTATGGAGCATGAAATTCCTATCATTTTGGTAGAAGCACATGAAGGAATAGTTGGAGGACATTATGCAAGGAAAGCCACTGCATAGATGATATTGTGCGCAGGATTATGGTGGCCAACATTTCACAAGGATGTTAAGGAGTATTTTTAGAATTGTGATGTCTGCTAGATGGATGGAAATCCATCCAGGAGGGATGAGATGCCACTGAGACCTCAGGTAACTTTGAAAGTGTTTGAAAATTGGGGAGTAGATTTTGTAGGACCAATTAATCCACCATCCAGAAGATCAAGAGCAAGTTATATAATTACAATAACAAAGTATTTAACTAGATGGGTTGAAGTAGCACCCGTAAAGGATTGCAACACAAAAACTACAACACACTTCTTATTTGAGCAAGTAGTCACAAGATTTAGATTCCCTTGATTTCTGATGAGTGATTAGGGGACTCATTTTATCAATAGTAAAATCCAAGCAATGACTGAAGAATTTGAGATACATCATCATAAGAGCACTCCTTATCATCCTCAAGCCAATACAACAATGGAAGTGTTTAACAAGATATTAGAGAATTCCTTAACTAAGATTTGTAATGTGAACAAGGATGATTGGGATTTGAAGGTACCAACAGTACTATGGTATTATAGAACTAAATTCAAGAAGCTTATAGGGTAGACACCTTTCAGATTGGTGTATGGAAAGGAAACAGTGGTTCCCTTGGAGTATTCTATACCTATTTTGTGCATTGCAACTATTACAAACATGACGTAAAGAGGCACAGTGCGGGAAATATTGGCTCAACTTATGGAACAGGAAGAAGATAGGATCATAGCTGGTTTCCATGAGGAAGTACAGAAAACAAAGGATAAAGCTTGGCATGACAAACATACTAAGAAGAAAAAATTTAAGGAAGGATATATGGTTCTCCTCTATGACAATAAATATTTGCAGCACCCAGGGAAGTTCAGAATGCATTGGCTAGGGCTATACGAGATAAAGTATGTCAAAGAAGGAGGTTTTGTGCATCTACATGATTTAATAGGAAAGGATATTCACAGAATAATGAATGGTAGTCAACTGAAGCTGTATATGGATAGTTGACCTACTAACCCTCAGTAGTTGCAGTGCCAAAAGTAGACTTGTACATATTGTATATAGTAGGAGTTAAAAGAAGAAAAAAGAAGAAAAAAGTAGAAAAAAGAGAAAAATATAAAAATAAGTAGGAATATGGATATGTGGTAGATAGACAGTTAAATGATACAACATGCAATAGATAGTAAATTGGTGTGACATAATTCGAAACCCTGCGCGTGTGATAAAATTGACAGAATGAGAACACAACGCGACGAGACAAAGAGTGACCAAAAAAAGAAAAAGGTGGTAAACGCAAAAGTGGGATTCGACAGAGCATTTATGACAGGCATTATAAATGCAGGAAACTTGCAAGGTAATCCTCATTGTGACTTATATAATATGAGAGTGAAGGAGAGAGAGATGAAGAACGAGCAGGTATTTCCAAGGAGGTTAAGAAAGAATTCATAGAAATTCCATCGAGATATAATAGAATGAAACCACCGAAGGTCGGAGCTCCTAGTAGAGTCCCAAGAAACACATGGAGTGATACAAAGTCCATAGAGAAAGAAGCCACAGAGGTAGAAAACCCTATTCAGCTAGAAAGAATTGTCAATGTGGATGTTATCCCATCGTTCGTCAAGGAACCAGTGAGCCCAACACTTGTTGAATAATAAGAGCCAGTCGCAGAGAATATGGAGGTGGATCCAAGGGCCAAAGGAAAAACCCTATAGAAAAAGATAAACCCACACAACAGTTGGGTTTGGGAGCGTCGTCGCAGATGAATGAAGAAGATGACAAAAGAACAAAAACAAACGAGCCTAGGGAACATGCCGAAGAAGAGAAACAACATGTCGCAGAGATAGCACTATAAACAAAAGAACATGTGCAAGTAGAAGACGTTAAAGGTGCACCATGTTCCGATGAAAAGGAAGAAGAGGATGCACACCAGGAAGAAGGGTCATCCACCATGATATAAATGAGGAAGGGGAAACAACCAATATTGATGTCACCACACAAGTAAGAAGAAGTCACAATATCACTCCCGCGCATACCGTAAGGAGTAAAAATCCTTCCTAACATCTTAGGATGTGTAGAAAAACTAATGTACATAGACCATGATGTAGCAGAAAGAGATAAATTCTCTGAATTTGAGCCGCAAGTATACATGGGGAGAAAATGGATCACTACGTCAAGAGTTCCAATATTGAAACCAATGAAATGGATTACAGGGTTGTACAACAGAAGGATAATGAACCTATTGGAAATCTCTCATTTTGGACGTGGAAAGGATGTGAATAGATGCGTCAAACAATTGTTGGCATTAGTACATGGGGGTATTCTGTGGAATGACATGCCAATATCAATAAATGTTGATCTAAATGCAAGAACAACAAGTCTTCCAACTAATGGAGAGAAGCCTAAGCAATATCTAGATGAAAAAACTAAGGAGAAGGACCTCGTAGAGGAAATGAAGAAGACATATGGAATAGCAAGAGGGTCCTGGGGAATTATAAATAACAAGATCAGTGAACTTTCACCAATACTGGAAACTAAGCTAATGGCATGCAAATATTTGAAGAAGTGTCGTAAGGAAGAAGCACCAGAAGTGGTGATAGTAGTAGTCACGTAGTGCGCGAAGGGGACTTTACTTAGTTGGAGTCCATACTTATTGAACTTATTTTTGGACGATTGTAAATATGCACAAGACTTAGGCACAAATTTCCAATATTCTTGGTTGATCATACTTATAGCATTGGTAGGTTGGATACACCCCAAATACAACATGTTTTTTCAAAGGATAGGAAAGTGTCGCACAACATAATATGCAACATTGTGGCACACTTCAGCCAAAAAATAAAGGAAGTCCAACTCTAGTATATTTGTGATGTATTTTGATGAAATACAAGAAATGGTGGCCAAGACATGGAGGATGCCACCAGAAGTGGTGTAGGAACAAAAGGATATAGCAAATTTTCAGGTATCAAGGAACAATGTATGGATTCGGGCCAAAAAGGACCCAAAGAAGAATTGGTTGCAAATGAGGTACTGCATCATGAGAGAGGAAGTCCAATGGGATATGAAAGATTTTCCATATGAATGGAAGTTTCCAGTGACCTTATAAAAGGGAAAAAAAGGAAAGAAACCAATAGAAGTTGGCACGTCATAGAAATCGAATAGTCCAGCAGCTAATAGAAGGAAGGATGTTGAGCACGTAAATGATATAGGAGGGAGTGTGACAATGAGAAAAATTTGACAAAATGCTACTCAGAAGCCAACAATGCTAGAGAAGGATTGCACCTAAGTGACTAATATAAGAGAACAACAAAATGATATTAATGGAAGCGCATAGAAGGAAACAATTGTTCCTACACAAGAGGAACTACCAGGAGGAAGAGATATCCCGGACATAGAAGTACGTACAACTTTAACGAAGAAAAAAACCCTACCAATGAAGAGGATGGTGCTACAGGAAGTAGGCTAGAGAAAGAAGATGAAGTCACACAAAAGTGTCTCAGAGTTGACATTGATAGAGGACAATGTTGAACTAGTGGCTCAAAAGGTACAAGATCATGCAAAAGAGTCACAGGACGATGCTGAGAAGCAATGAGAATAAATAATTAGGAAACTAACAAACGTTAAGGAAAATTTGGCACAATTGAAATTGGATGCAACATAGCAGAATGAATGCTTGAGCATGAGATGATCCAGATTATAGTTTCGGGTAATGAAAATTTTGTGATCACTTAGGATATGCTACAGATAGATGAGGAGACAATGGAGAAGGTCATGAAAGAAATTGATCACTTGAACTTGGTGCTAGCCAAGATCCCCACTAAAGAACTATATAAACTTCAAGTTAGTGTAGCACAAGAGATCCAATAAAGAGCACACGCAGATGCGACGAAGTTACAAGTAGCTAAGTACTTAAGGGATATACTAAAGATAACCCTCCATGAAGAGCATATTGAGAAGGACGAGGAAAAGCAACGCATTGGACAGCTAGAGCAGCATGTAGAAGAATTTTTTAGGTCAGTTCCAGATAGCACACAAGAAGGGGCACATTTATAGACAAAAGAGAGGATTGGAAGAATAGAAAAATCCATGGAGAATTATAAGAGCCATATCATGAACTTGATGGCACACTTGAAACCAAGAACACCGCCAGAATTTAGATCACAAAGAGAGAAAAAGGTGGCCAGACACATGGAGAACATGGTGCAGAATATTAAGGAAGTTTCAGAGTTATATGACAAAAGTGCACAATTATGGACAAGTCTGTAGGAGGATGAGAAGTTTCAGGCATTGGAACATAAGGAAGAAGGAGTCAACATAGTCATACATGATTTGAAGTCACATGGGATTTGAAGAAAAAGAAGAAGGCAATGAACATACATGATAGGTTGAGGGGTGCACAAGATTTAAATAATTTACAAGAAGAATTGAAGAATGTCAAACAGAGAAGCAGTTGAGGCAGGCTCATCTGGAGCCATTGCAGGAATATACAAAGAAGATGTTGACAAAGATGGATACATCCAAGGGACATATGGAAAACCTGAAGTTGGAAGGTGAAGAAATATTGAAAGAGCATATCACTGCACAGACTGTGGATTTTGTTGTAGAAACGATCTCGCAGGCAAAGGAACAAGTACAAGAGATGACAGGAAGATTTAAGGAATTGAGGAAGTCGGTGAAGGAGGCAAACAATGCCTGAGTATTTTAGGATAAGCCACAAGTAAGTTTTGGGGGTCTGTTGGAGCAAGCTATTTTGGGAGAAAATTTCAAGGAATAATGAAAAGCACAACAAATGACGCATAAATATAAGCAATAGACCAAAGAAGTAGCGTGCATCGATAATAAAGGGAAATGAACGTGTGTCGAGAATCAAGGAAACAAAATGCGAGGAAAATAAGAGTCAAAGAAAGGAATGGTTGGATCGAAGACCAACTGCGCGTAGGAGGTTGTAAAGTGGACAAACCTAAAACACTTAGGGTTAGCATTTTGGGTCCTTATTGTAAGGGTTTTTACCCATTTTTTAGTATAAATAGGCATTGTAAGATTGGAGGAGATGAATCTTTTGCATATCTAGCATCTAGTAAGGAGGAAGAGTTAGAGTAATTTTGCACAGAGATAGTTTTGGAGATGAGTTTGTTTTGGAATTGTAATTGAGGGTTAGGTCGCAAGCTATGGAGATTGGTGCAACACTAGTCAGTCTCACACACCATAACCATACTTTTGATGTAATGTGCACAACACAAAGATTTGATGAAGAATAATAATAATAATAAGATCTTTGTGGATGTATCCCAGGGGGGTAAACAATGGTAAAACATGGTGTCTTTGTGTGTGTTTTTCTCATGTGTTTCTTTTATTAGATTTATGATGAATGAGTAAGTAAATGAATGAATCTGTTAGAGTTATTTTACATCACGCACTAGATTAATTATGTAGAATGTATGTTAAAGATTAAATGAATGGTAGATCTAAATTATGGTATGGTAGAATGATGAATGTTGAAGAAGAATATCATGCCTAACATCCTCATGAGCACCATATCTTCCATGACTA